>QUTJ01031722.1:0-15858 GCA_003573635.1 Goniomonas avonlea | reverse complement strand
CGCACCAGCGGCACCACCGTTTTCTGATCTGTGTATAAACAATGTATAAAACCCTCGACTACGGTGGCTCACTTACTATCTCCCAGACATTGCCTGTGTGCGGGTCGGGATGTTGTCTAGCCGAAGCACGAAGCACGTCATCTGAAATAAGGGTTTTGGCGGTTGCATATAGCGGGAGCGATAGGGACGCACTCCTTTTTTGGTCATTTGATCGACACAGCGCAGCGGTGGCGCAGCCTGCAGGAGTTGGTTCGGATCTCAATGGTGTGGACAGCCCGGTCTTGATCGCTAATTAAACAACCGTCTACAGACTGAAGGGGAGGACACAATGCCTCTGAAGGCCAAGCGCAAAAACGCGACCAAGGGTGGCGAAGACCCAATGAAACCTCAGATTCCGGTTGGTGACCTCTTCGATTATTATTCCACTTAGTGCCCGTAGTCGCTGGAACTTGTCACCAAAATGAATGAGAAGCTGCGGCAGCAACTTGAGTTTGGAACCAAGGAATACGACAAGCTCAGAGAAGAGAAAATTCGAGCCCAACAGTTGTACCAGAATGTGAGTTGGTGAATTACGCAATGCGCCATTAACCTTGGCATTTCACGACCAGCTCTACGAAGCGTCATTCTTCCAGAATTTGGAGATGCACAAGCATGCCGAGGTTGCAGCACGACTTACCAGCATCTGCACTGCCATCGCACCAAAGATCCCTGAGCCTGTGGGTGCATCTTTCATGCAACGAAATCGATTTAACATTCGATAGCTGAGAAAGGAATTCTTGGAGTCCATTATGCAAGCTCGCACAGTTAGTGCTGCTGATTTGGAGCGGCGAATAGCAGTGCGTTCTACAGGAATCTCCTCATGACTTGATTTGACGCTCATCAGAGTCAGCCCAACAAAAACTCAAGCTGCCCACCCTCATCCATTATGCCGACTGGAGGAACTCCAATGGCTGCAATCATCGCAAAGGCTGGTTCGCAACAGGTGCGTTTTGTGGATATTTCCTTTTTCTGATCTTCTTGCAGATGTCGGCTCTAGGCAAGATACCTGCCGCGACATCAGGTAGCTTTGTCTCAAAACTTTAACTTTGCCTGACAAATGCTGGCAGAACAAGTTGTTGGAAAACATCCCCGAGATGAGCTGGATGCGGTGGGTTGCGTGCACTCTAACTCTCCGCCGCCACCTCTCGCTCTCTGCCCCTCTCACTCACATCACAAATTGCTCTCGCACCACTTACATAGACAGAGACTGAAGCTGCGAGAGCTGGCACTGTATCCAGGTCCCGGCACCCACCCACCCCTCACGACCGCCCTGTGCACATATCTAACGCGGTGCAAATAGCAAGTAGCCAGTGCTCCTGCACCACCTACGACCCAACACCTACCCGGGACCCCGCAAGCCGCTCCGCAACCAGCAACTATCTGCACTCCTGAGGGCGCGAAGCGCCAAAAGAACGATGGCACGCTGGGAACCCCTGAAGGTGCTCTTTCGGCCGCAATCACTCCGCAACAGCCCAGTCTCAGGTCTGAGGACAACGAGGTGTGGCCTCCCCCCTTTCGTGCCCCCCCCTTCGCTTCTTGTCCGACCCTTGATCTAAAGGTCATACTATTGAGAGTCAATTTGTGCAGGCCCCGTGCTCCAAGAATCTGAGTGCTTGCGGGGTTGGTGAGAGTGGGTCACGAGCACCAAACGCTCCAGCTGCCGGAGGTGTGTGTGTGTGTGTGTGTGCGTGAGTGTGTGCAGGCCCAGATATTCTATATAGATATACATATTCCAGGTATGTGCATCTTACGCATGAGACGAGTGCTGAAAGAAGACCAGAATCCATGTCTAATTGTTAAGTACAGTGCTCTCTTCAAGTGAAGCATTCAGAAGTTAAATTGGGGGAGAATTGAGAGAACTGTGAGTACTTGGGAGCATTCATTTTGGGGAACAACTGACACTCTCCTCAGTGAATCGGTTGTTTGCTCAGTCGATGGCTCGCGGCAGTCCTTCCGTGGTATGCTTTATTGCTCTTCCTATTCGGACGATCAGATTCAAGCTAAACCGGTCGAGAAACAACTTATTTGTGCTTCTTTTTTTTCTTTTTTGGGGAGGGAGAAAGAAGGGAGAGCGAAGAAGTCTTATCCCTCTCTCTCCCTCTCCCTCTCCCATTCTCGCTCTCCCTCCCTCTCGGTCCCCATCTCACTCTCCTCTCTCTGCCTCCCTCTCGGCCGTCCTCTCTCCCTCTCCCCTCTCTCCCCTCCTTGTCCCTCTCCCTCTCTCTCTCCCTCTCCCTCTCCYTCTCCCTCCTCGTTCTCCCTCTCTCCCTCTCTCTCACTCCCTCTCATTCACTCCTGCTCGCTCTCTCACTCTCTCTCTCTCTCTCCATCTCTATCTCTGCCCCACTCCCTCCCTGCCTCCCTCACTCCATCCTGAGGGTAGAGTGAGAAGAAGTGAGGGAGAGAGCGAGAGACACAGGAAGAGGGAGGGGGTGTGGGAGAGGGGGGGGGAGAGGGAGAGAGTGGGAGGCCCAAGTGATGCACTGAGGGACACTGTCAGGCCCAAGTGATGCAGCAGTTCCAACATTTGCAAGCCTCGCTCATGGGACAGGTAAAGAGTGCGCCCCATGGCTCACACTGCTTGCTAAAGAAGGGAGCGCTTGGTGCACTCCTTCCACTCCACTACCACCCCAACTTCCATCTTCCACCGCCACCATACCATAACCTCCACTCCACCCTCAGCACTACCTACAAGCTCCTACACCTCTGCCTCTACCACCTCCTCCACGTTCTCCACATTCGCCACACAGTCTCTCAACAGTGCCACACGCTCAGAGCATTGGCCGCCTCTGTAAACCCCAGTTTCGCTTCACTCCCCCTCCCCCTCGTGCACAGTCAGAGTCCACCGCGCACCCCTCCCTCCCTTGCTGTTCTCATGCTGTCGCTGCCCGTGGCAGAGCTCGATGATGGCCATGATGATGGCGAGTGGTTCCATGCCGCCCATGCCTCCGGGCCTCCCCGTCTTGCCCGGGTTTTGCAGTAAGGTGGCCAGCAACGACGACTCCAAAGACAGCGGGGTGCCAACGCCATTGTCGCTGCCTCGCCGGTAGGGCATGCTTTCCTCCGCCCGCCCTCCTTTTACTCTCCCGCCCTCTCTGTGTTCGTCTGGTTTCTTTGATCACACCGATCCGTTCGTCTCCTTCGCTCATCGTTCCATCTGGATTCCACATTGACCACACTCCCAGGCCACCAAGGAAGATCAACAAGGTTGTGAGTGCAAACTGCGGGTCTATCGTCCCTGCACTCGCTTTCAGCCCCGACGCGAGCAGCTTGTTTATTGGAGGAAAGGTGGGGCACTCGCCATTGTGGGAGAAGCGGTGGAGGGAGAGAAGAGGGAGGCCAAGGCGGTTGGAACGAGAGAGGGAGAGGAAGAGGGAGAGGGAGATCGAGAGGGAGAGGGAGAGGGAGAGGGAGAGGGAGAGGGGGAAAGGGAGAGGGAGAGGAGAGGAGAGGGAGATGGAGAGGGAGAGGGAGGAGAGGAAGAGAGTGGGGTCGGAGGAACGCGTGCGCGCGCCGGGGGGGGGGGGCACGGAGCGGTGTTAATTTGGCCACAGTGACACACACCGCGGGTGGTGGCTTAATGCGTGTATCACAGGGCTGTGTGCAGGTGTGGGGAGTCGGACGGCCCTCTGACAATTTGCCGATGTTTCACTGCCCCGCCCCGCTCGGTGTGTCGGCGCTCGAAGATCCCGTACAAGTTTATGCTAAAAGTTCGATCGTCATTTTGTGCTTCGTTTGCCAAGATGATGTTCTCCCGTCGTAACAGTCAATCTCAATCCCGATTGCAACTTTACACAAACGAGATTCATTAAATCGATATTACTAGGAGTGGTATTTCATCGCCCCATTTATTATACCCCTCTGCAAGTCGTTTTACCTTGTCAACAGGGGACAGTTATATTCGTTGTTGCAAAGTGTGTGACGGTGGTTTTGCACTGCTGTGCGCTGGGGAATGTGGGTCCCTCGCCTCCTTGGATGTCGAGACGGTGAGCATGTGAATGATTGTGCCCCCTCCCTCCCTCTCCCTGTTCTGCTCTGCCCCCGTCTACCCTTCGATCCCATCCTGGTATTCCTGCTATGATGGCTTGTCTCTCTCTGTAAAGAGGAGAGGAGAGATGGCAGGCGAGGGGTGCGGAGCGGACGGGGAGAGGAGCGGACGGAGCGGACGGGGAGAGGCCGTCGTATGGTAGAGGCTGGTGTCAAGACCACAGTTCACAGCCACCCTTCCTATTGCTACAAAAGGTGTCAGCAGCTTCGACCGCTTCCCCTCGTTTTCCTTAGATTCTGTCTGGTGCCCCTGTCCCTGTGCCTCCAATCTCTGTCTCTCTCTCGGTCATCTTTGTCTCTGTCTCTGTCTCTGTCTCTGTCTCGGCCACAACGATAGCCTGTCTCGATTCATGACTCTGGGATGAACGATGGGCTATCTCGAATCGACAGGCAGCAATTTATGACTCTGGGTTGAACTCCAACCGCAGGGCAGAGTAAAGTATACTACACGCTCTCCAAGGTCTGCGCGGTCAATGAGCTACTACGCACTCGTGGTTCACGAGGAATCCAACCAGGTAGATTGTGTCTAGCATTGCATGCACTGCCTTGATCAATGGAATACCACCGCACACAGCCCTCTCACTCAGGTCCACAGTCTCTGTCACATAACCCCCATGCTGCCCCCATGCGCACCACACAACACACAGCACAGAACAAACCACACGACATCACACCACACCATACCACACCACACAGCACCACACCACGGCGCAACACACCAAACCCTACCACCTCAACACCACACCACACCACACCACACCGCCTCACCTCGCACCACCTCGCCACTTCACAACCACAACACCACACAACACACCGCACCACGCACCACACCACGCCAAAACAAGGAAAAGCCAACACTGGTGTGACAGTTTTTCGGGGGTTCTTCGACTGGAGACATAACCTCTTGGGACATCCGCACTGGCAACTTGAATCACGTTGTGACCGCAGCTCACAAGCAGGTGAGTACCAACCAATGTCCAATGTGCCATGATGTGCAAGGGAGAACACCATGTGACAGGACACACTTTGTTCACTTGTTGTGCGCACACGTGCGTGCATTGGGGGGCGCATTGTCACGCAATCATGACAAGTTGGTCAGGGTAGGGGAGCTGTGACTTCGTCCAGCTTGTTAGCGATGAGTTACTCGTAACATAATCGGGGGCCATGTGGTTGTGTGGGCCAAAAATGGTTGCAAGCTCGATGCTCCTGTGGGTGTGTGTTGAGCTGCGGACTGGGCGCGTTCAGTTGTTGATACGGAGTAGCGCACTGGTGTACACCGAATGCCCTTGTAGGGGCGATCCCCTGCGCTTTAAGTGGAGAATGGTGTGGTTTGTAGCAGCACAGAGACTCCATTGTTTCCTGAGAGAATGGGATAACTGGGATCTCTGTCCTGGGGAGATGACAAGCCACACCGGCTAAAGTGAGGAGAGAGTCGGTGTGTCAATCAAGCATCTTGCAGTTTATCTCTACCTACCTCCTTCTTTTTGCCCCTGCCTCGCTTTCTTCTCTTTCCTCACCACTCGACCCCCCCCCCCCCCCACACACACACACTGTAACCCACCTTGCGCAGGGTGTGAGCTGCATTGATATGGGCCGAGACAGGAACACTATTTTGACCGGAGGGATGGGTACGTTCTACCGAGAACCAGCTGGTGTTGTCTCTCGTCTCTTTTGCCTGCCTGTTCATCTGTCCGCTGTCGGATGGCCGAATGGGCGGATATGAAACTGGCAGCTGGCAGGCTGGCAGGCAGACACAGACACAGACACAGCGGCAGAGGCAGAGGCAGAGACAGCCACAGACACAGAGGCAGCGGCAGAGACAGCCGCGGAAACAGGCACAGACACAGACACAGGCACAGAGACACAGACATTAGGACCTACAGATTTAGACACAGACAGACAGGCAGAGACAGACATGCTGAAGGACAGACTAGACAGGCAAATGGATGGACGGACAGACAGTCAGACAGAAGGGACGGACATGCAGATCCTCTCTTGCTCGCTCACTCTCTCGCTCTCTCTCCTCTGCCTCCAGGCGAGTTCCTTGGGAGCTGTGGTCGCTCAGCGGTTCCTGGATGGCTTGATCAGCCACCACATTGAGAATGTGACACGCTCCATACAGACAAGGTTGTTAATGTGTGGGACGTGCGGATGGGTACTGAAATCAGCCAGCACGAGTTTTCTTCAGAGGTGTATTCACTCTCTGTCTGTCCCAGCACTACCTCCAGGGATTTGATCGCTGTGGGGCTTGAGAACGCATCAGTGCAGGTGTGTTTGGAGAAGGGGGGCAGAGACAGAGAGGCAGCGAGAGGGAGGGGGCAGGCACTCACTTGCATGAAAGAGAGAGAGACAGACAGAGCGACAGAGCGACAGAGCGACAGAGCGACAGAGAGACAGGGAGGCAGAGAGACAGAGAGTCACACCGCTGCATTTGTTTGAATTGGGGAGGGGGGAACACACCACATGCCCCACGTGACATTTCGACTAACGAAGTGGCTAGCGAGATGGCACCCTGCGATAGCCTAACATTAGGAGGAATGACCCCCCTCACTGACCCTTGTCTGTAACAATGGTCTCCAGTTGTGCGGAGTGGTGGATGGGACAGAAAAATAAGTCAGTGACAGGTTCGGGGAGAGCAGGTTCAGCAGGCAGCATGCTTGAAGAAACGGCTAGCGCCCACTTCAAGCGGCCGTTCGTTGCCTGGATAGAAATACTGGGATAGAACCCATATTCTCATATATTCTAAACTCATACTGCAGCTCATACCTTAACCCTGCGGTACTGAACAAAACACTCTAGGTGATATCTCCACTCTGGAGTCCGATTTCCGATTTCTGATCTGAGCAGCTCCAGCTGTGATCTAATCACACCTAGACAAGTGTGAATCCTCTCAAGTGACTCGGGCCCGAATCAGAGAAACTGATAGTGCCAAGAGTCACACCGCTGCATTTGTTTGAATTGGGTAAGTGGAAACACGCCACATACCCCAAACGAAGTGGCTAGCGAGATGGCAACCTGCGATAGCCTAACTTTGATGGTCTAACATTAGAAGGAACGACCCCCCCAACGTAGTCAATGTGCACTGGAAAGTGACCTCCCCTATGCCATGAAAACGAATGCAGTGATACACAGACAGCGCAGCAGGTGCGACAATCTACGGCAATCCAGCAAGCACAGTGGATGAGAGATACAACACAAACACGAAAAATGATATATTTCTTGGTGAACGAACAAAAGTGCAGTGCAACAAGCCACAAGTCACACCCCGCCCATACGCCAGGGCAGCCATGCCAGACTGGGCGGTCTGACATGCAAGCTACCCCTGACCAGGCAGGCTGCTCGCTTAGGGGTCCTCCCACACGGCAGCGAACAAAAGCTCACGACCAGGACTCCGTCCTGGTCTCCCCCACGAGCCCGAAGCCACCCAGTCGCACCGATACTCTAACGAGTTTCACTTATCGGCCCGGAAGCTAGACCCAGTCACAGGACCGAGACTCCGACGGGTCTTAACTAGAGAGCCTGAAGCCTAACCGTCACGCCTGGACTCTGATGGGTGACTGCCCGCTGATACAACAGCCTAACCCAAAGCCACCAAGCCAGATCAAACAGGTGGTGAGCCACCACCGTGCTCCCACGCAAATGCTCAATCGTCCACTCCGGTGGACTTGATCACCTCCAGCAATCCGAGGCCGTGCCGCTGAAGCGGCCTATGAGTCCTGCTGTGGACTCGCCGCTGCTCAAGCGCCCTCGCTCCAGTCGCCCTGGAGGATGATTGCCTCTTCACCGGGGGCTGTGTAACCGTGGTGCCACTTCTCCTTGTTCGCTGGATTGATGACACTGACAAGGTCTCGAAACTTCTACTAGTGAGGCTTGCCGAGGAAAGCGTCGGGCTTCTTGGTTTTGTCCTGGTAGGACAACAGTGTTGTAATGTTGATATCGACCTCGGTGTATGATACCAAAACCGGGCAGCTCCACTCATTGAGCTTGGACTTCTTGAGGTTGAGGACTAAGTGCCATTTCATGGAGTTGTCGTTGGGGATTTTGGGTCCATAGTGCATCGGTGTCAGCAGCAGAGGGACATACTCAACGGTCCCTCCCACTTGAATGTCGTCAATGCGACCAGCCTGAATTCCATCTGTGCGGACCGTGTTGGCACCTCCAGTGAAAACGGACTTGCCGTTCGCTTGCCAAAGGTTGCGCTGGTGCCCCGATAGCACTGGCCTGGCCTTGCACTGAAAGTGGTAGGTCCATCTGTCCCGGATGTTCTCCCAAACGGCCGCCGGTGCACCCCTCGTGTGCCATTCACGCCAACACAGCTGCTGGTGCCCCTCAGGGGCGAGGACCCCGTCGTGCTCACCCACTACTACCGAATTCTTGAATGTCTGGCAAAGTGCTAGTGGCGCTGTCTGCGTGGGGGGCATGCCTTGCGACCACAAACGGTGCACTTGGTCAGCGTGCTGTTGCAGGGGGAGAACGTCAACCTGGCTGCCTGCAAGTTTGACTTCCGAAAAGAAATTGTGCAGCACGGGCAGATTGAAAAACTGGGCAAAGAAACGTCATGAACGGTGCACTGGGGTGAACGGTGCGGCACGCAAAGCCGTCAGCAACCGAACAGCCATTCGGCAGATCGAATTACCCTCCTTGGGTCTCACACTGCTCGCTAAGTGAGGCAAAATGGGGAACAACCTGTCCCAAAGAACTTCTTGGAAGGGCGAACACTTTGACTGTCCGTCCTGTGCGCACCTGTGTCCTTCCCAAATGTCCCGGACTTGGTCCAGAATCCGGGTCGACACGAAGTCGCCACAATAGTGGGCAAGTACAAGTGAAGTCTCAGGTCGAGACCACCTCGATCGGGCAAGTCCCAGAGGTGACTGCCAGCATGACGCACAGCAAGCCTGCTGTGAGCATGAGTGCTGCCCAGCTTGGAAAGGACTTTGGGGCGCTCGGCGGGTGTGTGTCGGCTGACTCACCCTGTCTGCCCTGTCACGCCTGATCGCTCTTGGCCCCACTTGCTGGATCGGCCCTGTTCTTCTTTGGAGGGGCTTGGGGAGCATGTCTTGGTGATGTGCCCCTCCTCACCGCACCTGTGGCAAACAAGAACATTTCGTGGACTGTGGTGCCGCCGCTTGTGGTTGCGTGATCACGGGTGGTTGGTGGGTATACTCTTCCAAGACTTGCCGGACGTGTGTGTCGACTGCGCGGTCGGTCGCAATCCTTAATTCCTCACTATCGAACCTCACAATGGCTTTCACTAACAAAACTGGGTCGACCTTTCACCTCCGTCATGCATGCCCTCTCTTTGTTTGCTTTGCGAGATCGAAGTTGTGCCAGTACAATTGTGCTGGGCGTGTCTTAAGGATATTGGGCCCGAACAACCTCAGGTGCTCACAAATCTGCTGGCACCACTTCCTATTATCCGACCAACTGTCAATAAAGGTACTACCAATGCAAGCAAACATCTCTTGCTGGTTTCCCAAAAACTCGAAATGCAAGGCTAGATTTGATGGCCTCTTGTATTCGAGAGTGTTTGTCCATTGATAAATCACGCAGGCCTCTCACTGTCAAGGAAAATCAATGCATTTTGCAACACATTCCTGCACCTAGCTAGTGATTTCTCGTCAGCCTCAAAGCCTCTTAGAATGTCGGGCAGCCCATAGCATTTTTCATCTTCAGTTGCTTTTTCTCTCTAAGGCAAAGCAGACACACACACACACACCTGGAGCGCCGGGCATACCCGGCGCTGCAGCTCCAATTGAGGCTGCCACAGCAACTGGCTCCCTCCCCACGATATTTCGTATCATCAGCCACATAAGAACCCCGCGATGCCACTGTGCAAACGGTGTGTCAGACATCCGCCATGGTGGAGCCAAGTCCCAATCGGGACACAGGACTGACAACACCAACGTCTGCATCCGAAATCCACAACCTTGGTGTCGTGGGCGCTCCCAGTAGGTTTGACTGTTCAGGACACTGCTCAGAATAACAGATGGCCCCAAAATGGGATGGATCCAGCCCCTGGGCAAAGTTGGGGTCTTCAGGGCGACATTTTGCCTTGTGGTCCTGTATCTTGGCCATAACAAGTACGTTGTGTTGCCACTTCGAGCCTGACTCGCCCAGTGGCCTTGGCAAGCCGTGTTCTTTGCAAAGGGAGGTGTTTGCCTCTGAAACTTTTGAGCAATTTTTACCAGAATCTGGGTCAAAACTGATACACGTCGCTGTCTGTTTTTCCATGGGTCTCACATAATTCCTGACTGGCTTTGACAGCTGAGGACATGGCATGAGGACGAGACACGAACATGTCAAAGATCAGAGTCACTAGCTATATTGTTGCAATGGGTAAGGGGATGTCACACCACGTGCTCCACGGGGCGAGATCAGATCAGGTTATTCCAATCACTTCACAATCACATCTGGATAACCTTATCTGAACATTTTCGATAACGATCCCCAACACAGTACGTGTTATCGCGAGCATTGGAAAGTGAACTCCCCTCAACCATAACGACACATTTTGCTATAACTCAGGTGCAGCACAGGACAGATCAACAGAGCAATCAGGACTGAGCCCTCAGCGGTTCACGAACCGAAGAGATTTACGCACGACGGCATAGTTCCCTCAGTGTCACATGTGAATGACTGTGCACCAATGCACACCGAAAGAGTCATTGCCTACACTCGAAACTATGGTCAGTGCCTCGGTCACATCAGGGCGCGCTGGTGCGGGCACACACAGCCAGCGTGACAGCCCCTGACGACCTGCACCCAATGGAGCTGCCTCTGCCTGGATCACCGGGCCACCGGCTAACACGCCCCACGCCGTTAGTCCAGCCCGATTCGTCACGAACACCGGGACCGGTCCGCCCGAATTCCTGTGCCAGTCGCCCATGCGACCTGAGACAAGATTGACACATCTGTGTTGTACTACCGCGTGACCGGTGTCACCCTAACGGGTCTGGGCGCCTCCGGACACCGTGACCGTGACCGGTGTCACCCTAACACAGTCTAGGCGCCTTGCGCCGTCCATGCACACCCTGGGGTGCGTCTTACTGGCGGCCGTTGCGAGCCTAGTCAACCTCCGGGAGGTACCCCTCGGCGAGCCAAGGGAGAGGATGCGGGGATCCTGATGGGGTGTCGTCGTCCTTGGCGACGTGCCTCTGTGCCTCAGTGAGTATCGATACTCACCCAGCGACCGGGGCCTTGAGAAACGCCATCAAGCTCTGGGTGTGCTGCAGCAAAGTCTTCGCCTTGGCCTGCGTACGGAGCTTGCTCGGCGGCTTCGCTGTTGCGACCGGCACGGTCGACTCGTCCTGTTTGTCCTGCTCGGCTGCATCGATGACCCCATCTGCGCGCAGACCTTCCGCTGATGTCCCTCGAATTCGGTGCTCGAGAAGGGGGCTTGCGGCTCTGCGAATCCCTTCAGCAGCCCTAGTGGCTACTCGTAATTGATCGTAATTTACGTAGTTCATCGTAATTTTACGATGAAGTTGGGGTCACTTTGACAACTTGTGGTTGGTCAGCTATTGTTCAGATTGACTTGCCCTTTGGGGAGAGCCTCTCAGGGGTTGCATTCTAGTTCCTCGCAAAAATCAGATCGATCCGCCAACTGTAGTGCTAATATCCCATTTTGCCTTTAGGTGAATTTGAATTACGATTGTACTTTTACGATATCGTATCTGACGAGTAGCCACTAGTCGCTGGCGTACATCCTGCCCTGTGTAGATCTTGCTTGTGTCAGACACCCAATATCCGCGTGAATCCCCAGGTCTTCACGCCACACCTTTATGTTGATTGTGCCCAGGAATCCGTAGAAATGGTTAAGGCAAGCACTCCATTCTCTGTCGCCGAACTTGCCGTTGTGCAGATATGCGGACCGGTGTGATAAGCGGACCACTCTTGACTTGATTCCTGAGCACCGATAGGGCCCATGAGTAGAAAGGCAGCCCGGTAGTGTTAGCATCTGTGATGTAACGAAAAGTCCATACTCTCGACTTCTGGTTCTTTTCATTGCTGGCCAAGATCTGAATGAACTCCGGTCCTGCAATCTCTTGGATGGTCACGCTTGCCGACAACCTTTCGGCTGTTGCCTCGCAAGCCCGGGCCAGCACACAAGCAATGCAGCATTTCGCCGTAGCATGGTACACACACAAATCAACATCGCAAACACAATACAGTGGCCCCACAAAACAGTGGCCCCACACGTTTGCACTGTGCAGGTAACAGGCCACATAAAGCTCCAACCAGTTGTGTTCGATCGTGATCTTTGACTTATCGTCCTTGATCTTGAAGTATCTTTTTTGATGACGTACTCGTCAGCGTACTTCAGCGTGCACTTCGCTCGACTCGCAAGGGTTCTCCCCTTCGAAGAATCGGAGCCACACCATACACCAGAAACAAATCCCGGAAATGTCGTTGGAGATTGTATCTTTGGTCACGAAATCCATCCGTGAGTAAATGTAGTGGCAGAGGAGCACAGGTGTCGGCATGGTGGGGCACGTGTAGATGCCGAGCGTACATGCCCACACCTGGAACTGGCGGACTCGCCGGGACAGGTTTTCCGCCGTCGATGCGCGCATCTGTCTCAAACTTCACGCTGCCCTCTTCCGCAGCCTTGGCGATGAAGTCCTGAAAGATGTCCTCTCGCCAGGCACTACCGTGAGTCCCACCTTGACGTTGTCCTGCCTGCACTGTGCACTCTTGCGTACGCAGCACACCGCGACCTGCAGCATGCCGGCACATCACCAGCACTGCGACACGCCGCAAGTCACGCAAATGACTCCGGTTTCGCCTTTGCACGGGCACTCCTTCGACTGGCACTTGCCGACCATGCCTGCCTCGATGCCGTGCACCTCCTGGGCTGGCACGATGCTGTATTGGCGCTCTTTGGGTTTATTCGTGGTGTAACGAAGGACAGCGGTTGCACCCGGTCTGCGACTGGTTGCGGGTCCACCGGCGCCACCACCACCGCCGGCCTTGGCAATACCGACTGCACTCGATTTGCCCGAATCCGAATTGGTCTCTCCGGCTGATGCTTGCCGAGCGCTACCAGCAACTCGGCCTGGTGTCCATGGCTGTTGCGCACCGGTCAAAGCGGCGCCATGTCTTGTGTCGTTGCTCGGGTTCCGTGAACTCGGGAGCAGGCACACCGAACTCGTCACTCGAGCTAAACAGAGACAGGTTCTGTGTCCTCTTCACCATCGCCTTCTCCTCGATCTTCCTCGATCGATCTTCCGAACAGCCTCGTCGGTGTCGAAGAGAGATGGCAACACCATTCGCTCAATGTTTGATCCTGTCGGCGATCAGATGGTCGGGTCGAAAAGCTCAACGTCCCAGACAACGCCGCAGGGCTGCGAGAAATAGTCTCTCCAATACACGTCTCGCTCCGCCAAACTCTGCGGATGCGGCTGCTCCTTGCGCTGGCCGACCGATGGCTCCTCCCCCATCCTCCGGAGAGGCCCCCTCTCCGCCGCGTGCGGACCGGCTTCAGCGATGCTGCCGACACCAGATATCCACATCCCACCGAGGTCGGGATGTGAGCACGCGAGTGGGCAATGGGGATGGGAACTCAGACCAGTGCATGAGTGGGTGTATGACACGAAATAAGGAAGGGTGTGTGTGCCGTCAGCGAAGCAAGGGTACTTCTGAATCAATTGGAAACCCAAAGACAAGAGGGTCTCACACAGGCTGATCTCAGCCTCGGTGCGGAAACGCGGCCAGATGAGAGTGGCTATAATCCTCAGCAGCTTGGCGTCCCAAGACCAGCTCCATGAGCTTGGCAAAATCGGGGTTGATGAACCAGTCTTCCCCTTGCAACGGCTCCTTGAAGAAGCACGTCGCAGCCAGCACCATCGGGGGCAGAARGCGTTGCGGCCGAGGCCGTCGGTGAATGCCTCTGCCGTATGGCGAATGCCGTGCGTGGTCTCCAACTCCCGGTGGATCGCTTCATTGACAACATAGAGTCCGCCGTCGTTGGTTTTGTGGGCTTGTCCGTGTGTGACCGCGCGTCCGCTAGCACGTGAATCCTGCCCGGAATATGAGTCGTGATTATGTCCAATTTGAGTCTCGCTGCCGTGCCGCCCGTGCGTGCGAACTCCTTGGCGTTCTGATCGATCTCTACTCTTGGGCTATAGCCCTTGTTGATAGCGGCGACTGCTTGCGTGTTGTCGATTCGCATGAGCACACGTCCGTCCTGGACCGGCTGCAGAACCAAAGAGTGTCCCACCCTCTGAAGCAACACTAGTGCGCCCATCAACTCCCACACACAGATGTGCGACTCCTCCGCAAGCTTGTCCTTGAGCTCGGGTGTGAAATACACGGAATAGCTTTCGGAGTCAAACCAACCACCCAGCCCTTCTCCGGAAGCGTCCGACGTCAACACCGGCTGCCCGGACCTCGTCCAGCCTTGGGACACATTACTATGAAAGAAATGCTCCTCGTCAGTCCCGTTGAAGTCCATAGCAAGTGGCCGCGGCGGGCGCCGCAGTCCCTTGCGTGCTTACGGCAGGTACATCCTGACCCCGTTACACGTCAAGCTGTGGCAGATCCACCATTTGCAAGCCTCCTCTGCTTCGGGCAGCAGCCGGACCGTGGAACCCTTGTCCCACAGTTTTGCGATTGGTATGATCTGGACTGTCGAGTCCCGACCCATGATCTGTCTGTCGCTTTTGAATGCGATGAATGGATTGCCCCTCAGGCCCTTCCAATCTGTTCCGTTCACGTTGAGCTCCAACTCCCTTGAAGCGTACAGCGTCCAAATAAAATTGTAGATGTGTGCCCGGCCCTCTCACGTGTATGCTGCCATGTAGTTCAGGCGCCCGCGACCTTAGCGCAGCGGCGCACATCCACATCCACTTGCCCGCCGTTGGTGTGCGCCTCTGCAACCAGCTCTGAGGCTTGTCGCAGCGCTCGGCCCATCTTTGACAGCGGTATCGATGCCATGCCATTCACTGCACCAATCACCACACCCTTGGACGATAGGCCTACTCCTTGCATTGTCTTGGCAGCCTCCGGTTGGAAGTTAACACCCAGATTAACACCCAGACGTGGAGCAGACCAGTCAGGTGGCCCTGAATCATCGGAATGAGACAGCACATCTAGGGCAGATCACGATATCTGGGGCCCAAAGGTGTGGCGGTACCGGGTCAAATGGTGCCGCCTCCATTGCCTGGAGAATCCAGGACATGAGTCGCTTTGCCGTGTTGCCCTCGCCCATCGTCATCCCGTCATGCATGTGTTGCAGCACGCCAAGTGTACGGTCCCAGAGGCCCGACTTTCGCGATGACCACTGTGACCTTGTTGTGTGCTTGGAGTGAGCGCACCCTTTCTCCTCTGACTGATGCCGCACACCGCTCTCGCTGCCGGGTGCCTGCTCTCCGCGAAACCTCGGTCGAGGCCCAACCGACCAGCCCGTCAGGCTCGTTGTCACTCCGGCCAAGCCTGGCATCTCTGGCACGACCGCTGCCACTGCAACCGTCGCCGCCAGCACAAGGGCACCTGCAAACTTGGCACTTTGCCTGAGGCGGCTCGTGCTTGGCATGGTGGGCGCGTGCCCTCGCCCCGTCAATCGGAGCTCTTTGCCGCTGCCGGCACTTGTTTTTTCGCCGGCGGGCCATTGCCACCCGGCCCTCGCTGGGTACAGTCCCTCGCCATGTGACCGCGCTGCTGAGGGACTGCTGGCACTTGCTGCATTGAACCTGGTTAGGTTTGCGCTTCTTCTGCCCTCCTGCTGTAACCGCTGCCGCCATCGCAGTGGCGGCGTGCGCCGGGTGCGAAGGG
>QUTJ01031721.1:0-15851 GCA_003573635.1 Goniomonas avonlea | reverse complement strand
CTACTATAGTCAGAGTGTTTTCGCTAACTTTTCGCTAAAGGGCAGCCGGGTTTGAATATTTTGAAAAAGCTTCAGATGGACACACAGCGCTCTCAAGATCCCTTTTTGCACTAGCGTTGAGGGAAATCCCTTTTTGCACTAGCGTTGAGGGAAATCTCTCTCGGATGTGATGGAGATCGATCTGGATTAGTTTTGAAGGGAGGTCTAACCCTGACAACTCAGATGGTCCGTGTTCTAAGGTGCTCGAAGCTCAATGATGCAATGATGTGTGCTGCATTGGAAAAGTTGCATGCCAAAGGCATCGAGTCCGTTTCCGCCACGGAGCTCAAGAGGTGCGACACGTCCTATCGACCAACGTGCATCATGGACAAACTCCCAACTTGTTGCGGTCGACTTGCTATCTGAGCGAAACCCATGTACTGACGACAACCGCAGTGCTGCTGGTGTCGGCGTCGATGTGGCCGATTACCCTGGTGTTGTCCCCTTCGACGACACGGTATGACTCTCCTGTTTGTGTGCCAGAATTTCTCTTGTTTTGTGTCCAGAATTTACGTTCACTGGAAATACTTACATGTTCCAGGGAGAAGAGAAACCTGAAGAGAACAACAGCGATCTCATGGCAGCCCTGGATAGTGTTTTGAAGGAGAACGCCTGGCTTAGGCGCCGGCTCCAAGTAGCTGGCCAAGGTGCCTCGTATGTACATGTACTCTGTGTCGCTTTGCGCTCTGCTTCCCGACGCCAACACGATACAACACACAGTACACTTCTCCATTTCTGATGCACGCGCAGAGATCCCGGTGCTCCCGAGTTAAGAACAACTGGATCGCAGCAAGACCCGTGAAAGCAGAATGTGAGGTTTGAAAAAGTTCGAATCGCAGCGTGCTGCATTACCCCTGCTTGAATGGGAGGCGTCATACCTTTGTGAAGGCTAAAAATTAATATATGGTGTGTGCTGGAATTCTTTGCGACATTCTACCTTCCCTTGCCCGAACCCTCCCTGTTCTCACCCTTTCCTCGGTTTGGATGGATTAATGTTCTTGCTACCTCCGATGAGAAAAAAAGCTTCCTTTTGTGTGAATCAAGAGTGCAAAAAGGTGACCGCGGCGAAAAAGGTGGCAGCTCCAAAGAGTTTCGGGAAGAAAGAAGGATTGCAACCTTCCCGCACAAGCTAGTTCTGCCTTGGAGTCACATGGCAGAAGAAAGGCAAGCCAAGGCTGGACGGATGTTGACATGTCTGAGCCAATTAAGGCCGAGATTGCGGAGCGCAAAGCAGCCAACAACAAACTAAGAGCGCTTCATTAGCTGCTGTGAAAATCTACCCAGGGTCGCAAAATGCGCCTTTACCTCACACGACAGTCATGAACGCTCCCGAGGTGTGCCAACACTCAATGAGATCCAAGTCGCGTCACAGGTTTTTAGGCTCCAACAATGATGTTGTTGATGGGGATATGAATCAGCTTCACAAAGAAACCGATGAAGCCCATCACAAAGAAGCCAACACTGGTAGCGAACGCAATTTTCTGAAATTCTGCAAAAACAGATCAATTGGACACACTGAGCTCATCAAACATGAAAACGCACCCTTCTTGTCAGGCTTCGCGCAACGTCTAAGAAGCTTGCGGCTGTCCTTGAAGAAATCGACGGTTGGCTTGAGCACGTACTTGGTCAAATTGTCCTCCATGTCGGGCACACGTGGCTGGGCTGGTTGGGAAGGCTTATCCGAAACTCAAACTTGACGTTGACATACCGTTATCCTGTCTCCAGTTTCGATAGTCGACATTTTGGGGCACATTTTGTGTAAATCGATGACCCAAGTCAAGAACTCTGCCGCAGGTGTTATGAACTCTTTCCGCCCTAACAAATCTTGAAATCCGGTGCGTCATGTTGGCTCGGCTATAACCTCAGGCGCTTCTGGTTTGGTTTCGGGTTCGTGTGCTGGCTAAGCATGGTTTCAAGGCTGAAAGTGCGTTCCAGGTGGCTTGTGATGAGCTTGCTCGTGGCTGACGCCAACAGCAACGTTATAACTGCCTGTCCCAGCGATGCTGAAACGTTGCCTCCCTCTTTCAGCTCTCTTCACCGATTTGGCACCTGGAGTTGCGCCACGGATCTGCGTTGGCTCTACAGGGCAAACAGTTTTGCCAGAAGAGATCACTTGCGCAGTGTGTGCAACCTGCACAACATGTACCAGCCACCAACATGTACCGAAAGTAAGCCCCACCCCACCCCACAGTCATCATGAAGAGCTTCAATCGGGCGCCAGTGTGCTCTCTGGGACGACAGTCCGCCGCTTTGGAGCTGAACGTTGTCGACCAGATCGCGATGCTTTAAGCCCCCCAGTCGACTCTTTACTCCTACGACCTGGCCGACTCGCCGACTGGAGTCATCGCATCTCAGGCATTGAATAGCTCGCCAGCTGTCCTGCACGCTCACTAAATTTGAGTACTTATCGCACGTGTGCCATAACTGGGACTCCACATCCAGCACTCGCCAATCGTGAGCAACCAGTTCGCACGTTGTGGAGATCACGAGTACGGAGCTCCCAGACCGTGAAGGAGGTATGCTCGCCACCTGCTGTCATGCACGCTCGTTGAGTTTGAGGCTAGCGATCGAATCCTTGAGGGAAAAGAAGGTGCGGTCCATGGCCTGCGACGCCTGCATCTTTAAGTTTACAGCCATTGCGCTCGCCGACGTCGCTGCACAAGTCAATTAAACGATGCCAAGATGGAAGTTCTGGAGGCGCTCGGGAAAACGATCGAAGGAGGGGAGGTGAGATTCGAAGAGGCGAGAGAGACGCAGAGAGAAGGGGGGGGCGGGCAAACGGACCAGCGGATGGGCGTGCGCGTGCCTGCCACTCCGTGTACTGCTGCACAACCTTGGGTCGGACGGCCGCACGCAGGGTGGACACCTGTCAGTCAAGGCGATATCACATAACTGACCGAGATGTCAGGATCCTGCTCCGCTGCACAGCCTGAGATCGACAGAGAATATCACATCCACGACAGCGCTTGCTCTCTTGCCTAAGATCAACGCCGGTACTCTGCATGCACTGCTGACGGCAACCCAGTGAGCACCGGTTGCCCCGCACCAAACAATAGATCTTGCACCTGAGGTGGACTGCTGATTCGACGATGTTCAACATGCCACCGCTCTCTCCATGCGTGCGGCCTCGACACGAGAGTATTGTTCAATTTGAAGAAACAGACGCCACCGAACTCGCACAAACATTCCAACACTGTCCACCTCGCCACACTCCACTAACAATTCACACGATCAGCAAATCGACATCTATGCAAGATCACTAGAAATAACCAAACACAGGCCTCACTCACCTCGAATCATACGCACTGACTCTGATCTACATCTGCTCACTTAAGAAGCCCTCCATTGAGAAGCCTTCCCTCAAAACGTGAGAGCGCACCTCCATCACCTCAGTGAATTCGCACACAGCCGTCTCCAACAATGTGTCTGCATCAAACAATGATAGCTGTCATGGGGAGTCAGCCTGGGGCAATCTCAAGCGCGTTCTGGGGCAATTGGAATGAAATATCCGGAGGCAACTCTGAGCAATGGCAAACACAGGCACAACAGGACAGAAGGACAACGGTACAGGACAGGAGCAAACACGGGCCGGGATAACGAGGGGGGGGGGTCAGAAACACCTCGGTCTCTCGCAAGAGCTCCATGACTTCGCCCATCTCCTCACACGCAAGAAGTCTTGGCTCCAGCTGCTTGATCACTGCCAGAGCAACCTGCGGCACAGTTACAGTAGGCGCAGAGAGAGATAATGAGAGAGTGAGTGAGAGAGAGACGAGACGAGAGGGAGCACGAGTGAGCAAGAGCGAGTGAGGACGGCTGTTGAGCAAAGAAATCGATTTCAGTTGTCGCAAGTTGACACCAATGCAATTTAGTCTGCTTAGCGAATCTTCGACTTGACGCACAGGCAGCGTTGTCTAGTGCCTATTTTTTGTAAACCAGCCTGGTTTAAGGAAACCAGTGGGCAGCTGGTTTGGCCACGTGTAGTCATCGAATAACAATTTGGAGCGAGAAAGTAGAGTAATTCCGTCGAATAACAATTTGGAGCGAGAAAGTAGAGTAATTCCGTCGGCTACATTTTTGGGGGGTGACCGCTGATGTAATTGCTAATCACCGAAACCCACGTCTTCCAGCGGATCTAAACCAGCGACAGGAAGTAGGCACTCTCGAGATAGAGGGTGCGATCAGTGGACCTATCCATTTCTTGCTTCCCTAGCAAGTGAACCATGGAGCCGGACCTGAAACATCGCCGGGGGACCTCGGCAGAATATGTAGTCCCAGATACGGCACACTGTCTGAAAGCAAGGGGTCAGTCAGCACGAGAACCCGTGACTGGAGACAATCAGGTTGGCGATTTTGAGACACACAGCGCAGCTTGGACTTGCCGAGCAACCTTCTGAAAAAAAATCAAGTCGAACGCCTGCATGCAGGAAACAGTACGAAGGAGCGAGCACCGTTTAGTCATCACTGACCTCGCAAGGCATGCGGTTTGAGAACAGGCAAAGAAACCACTGTGCACACAGGATGGCGACATCCAGGCGCATTTTGTCCAAGAGTTGCACCACCTCGGGCATTCGCGCATTTAGAAGCTCTGGGTATGAGCAGTGTGTGAGATCTGTGTGTCGAAAGACACAACGCACCCTTGAAAACCTCGTGATCGATGGAGGTCCCAAGCATGGGCGGGGCAAAATATTCCGGCAAAATGACCCTTGAAATATGGACAAGAATCCAAAAGGCTTCCTCTTCAGTCACGTCCATGATTAACAGCAGCCCGACCTGGAGGGAATTAGAAGAAGCATGGCAGCATCTCGGCAGCACCATGAAGTTCGTACTCTGGCAATAACCCACGTGAGGGTCATACAGAGCAAACGCAGTCAGCACGCGTTCAAGCGAAGCCATGCCCTCTTGCGTGTCGAGAAGCGGATGCCCCGGAAATGTCCGGTCCAAATCCAACGAAATTTGCGCGTGACGTTCCTCGTGCTCCGCTCTCTTAATCAAACGCTGAAACAGACCAGGTTTTTGTTTCTGATAAGTTGGTACACCGCAAAGCAGCGGCCACACCTGCATAGGTGTGAGAGTTCTCGTCCAAGCAAGTGTCCGACTCACGACTGGCCGATATTCTGCTGTGACGCCAGACACGACAGCCCCGCGCAGGAGCTTCCGCACATCCTTCGGTTTTTCACCCACTTCTGATAATAATACTTTCCATTGTGCCCGAATGGCATCTCGACGTGTGGCTTGGAGCTCTGTTTGCTCACGATAACGCGTGACGTACTGCGCGGGAACCGCAAACCCATACTGGTCCAGAACGCCCCGCATTCGCGAAACATCAGGTTCACCCTCAGACATATCTTCACTACCAATACGAACGCGATCTTCAGGGAGTTCCTCCACGTCCCGCCCTTCTGCCTCCCCAGCCGAGACGGCACCATCGACGGTACTCACATCCGGACGGTGTCCCTCTGTCTGTTCCGCCACAGGAATCGCAGGGGCAGCCAACAGCTCTTTGTCAGTTTCAGGTTCAGGAGAGTGGACAGTGTCTTTCGCAGTCGTACTTTCTTCAGGCTCCGGAACCTCTGGGTCAGGCGACGATCCTCCATCCATGCTTCAGGCCGAGAGTGCTTTCGACCCTGCCTGTATGAGCGTCGTAACTCAAGACCCAAAGTGGCGGGACGGGCAGACCAGCCTGACACGCGTTGCTGTTGGTGAGGAATGGTATGTGCACATCAGCTCGAAATTGTTGGTAGCTCTGTGGAGCTCATGCTGTCCGCCAGACTTCGGTGGAGAAGCTCCTCATTAAAGGGGTCCGGAGCTACAGCCCTGAGAGCAACAATGTGATTGAGTTTTACAAGCCGGTCACGTTGATTGTTGGGCCAAATGGGAGCGGAAAGACCACCATTATTGAATCTTTGAAGGTTGCGACAACGGGAGGTGGGTGATTGAGTGTGGATTCTGTTTGCTAATCCTGTGTTAGAGATGCCGCCCAACGCACGGCAAGGGCAGTCCTTTGTTCATGACCCTAAAATCAGGGGGACAGACCAAACAAAGGGACAGATCAAGCTGCGGTACAGAACCTCAGATGGACGAAAGTTGGATTGTGTTCGGTCGTTTCAGCTCGTGAATAAGAAGTCGAGGCAATCTTTCAGTGTTCTTGACAACACCCTGACGACTTGGAACGAAGCTGGCGAGGTGATTTTATTTTGTTTGTGATGAACTCTTGAACCGACCATATTGCTCAGAAAACTTCGTTGAACTACCGCTGCGCTGAATTGGACAAGCTCATCCCAGAAACCATGGGAGTGTCCAAGGCCGTTCTAGAAAACGTGATTTTCTGTCATCAAGAGGATTCCAACTGGCCGCTTTCTGACCCTGCAACCCTGAAGAAGAAGTTCGATGATATCTTTGCTGCCACCCGTTACACCAAAGCTCTTGATATTATCAAGAAACTTAAGTCGGAGAAGCTCAGTGAGGCCAAAGACAAAAAGGTTGATGTTGCCAAACTTGAAGGCAAAAAATCAGAGTCAGCCAAGGTACAGCGTCATTCACCGTTGACTCGACGTGACCACCCTGCAGCTGGAGGAGGACAGAAAGCGAGACCTTGTCAAGAAGCAAGAGCTCAAAGAGGGGGTGGAGAAGTTCAACGAGGAGCAAACCCTACGACAGAGCGAGTACGACCAACTACAAGGCGTTGTGACACAGATTCAAAAACTGGAGACCGAGATCCAGCAAATTAAAGAGCGCAGAGATGTTCTTGCCAAAGAGAGAGCAGCCCTCGAGAACCACCCAGATTTTACTCCCGCCAGCGACTCCGACGAAACCCTCCAGAAATTCTTGGACCACTTCAAGGAAAATGTTGTGTCGATGGATCTGGAAAAGACCAAGCTCAAGGACACGGTACTGCTGCCTGTGACGTTTCATGTTTTAACCGTTTCTGCCTGTGTACAGATGAGGGAGATGGAGGCAGAGGAAGCGGCTTTGCAACAGCAGCACAACCAGCAATGCGTCAAGCTCGGACAACTCCGCAAGGAAGCTGAAAACCACAAAACCAAGCTCGGGGATCGCCAGCACATGGCAGTCACACTTGCGAGCACACACAACATCCCAGGTGGCCTGTCTCCGCCTTCCTTCGCCTCTGTGCTGTTAACTCGAAACTGGAACCCGCTGTTTGTGAACATTGTTGATGGCCGAGAAAGGCGACACCATTCTCTGTGTCAGCAAACCCTCATCCCGTACTTGGTGCCGCGCGCAGCTTGTTGGTTTCACAAAAATCGAGTCTCTGACCAACGCTGCAGGGTATCAACCTCCACTGAGCGCTGCAAAGGCAGAGAGCTTCGTGGACGACCTGCGGGCCCTGGTGGCCCGAGTTGAAAAGGAGCTCCAGACTCTGAGGTAAGCACACGTTCCGATGCGTTCCGATTCCAGAGTTGCCCAGTGCGTATTCCAGAGTTGCCCAGTGCGTATTTTGCCTAGTGCGTGTTTCAGAGATTCCAGAGCTTTGCGTATTCCAGAGTTGCCCAGTGCGTGCTCACGTAAGCAACCGTTCCGGTTGCGTTCCGATTCCAGAGTTGCCCAGCGCTCACGAGTCACTGTGCAGGCAGCGGAACAAGGCACGCCGTGATGAGCTCAGCGCCTTGGAGAAGGAGGCAGATCGAAAATTGATGTGAGCAGTGTCCATAGTTCCGTGTCAGCTCTGTTTTCCAAGTGTTCCAGTCGCCATTTGTCAAGACTGAACAATTTGCAGGGTTGCTCAGCAGCAGCTCAGCAGTAAAACCAATGATTCTCGAGAACTGGAGGCGACGGTTGAGGACCTTTCCAAGCAGATTGCTGCCAAAAATGTGTATGAAGCTGAGGTCACCCGCCTGCACGAGGTTTGTGATTGTTTGCCCAGGGGCATGTGTGGAGCGAGTCTGACATCAATCCTTCCTCATCAACATCTCGGCGCAGGCACAAGAGGAGGCGCGGCGCAAGTTCGAGGCATTCGCAAAGACCTACAACCTCGATGCGATGAAACAGGACATGGATCGCAGGAGTGCAGTGTTGCAGGGTCACGAGCAGTCACTCACGAGGCTGTACTCGCAGAAGAAGAGCCTTGATCACCAGCAGGAGGTTGGTCTTTGTTGCACGGTTGGGTTGCTTTGATAACTGGCCCGTAGGTGCGAATGAGGTTGCAACTTAAAACCACCGAAATGGCGACCAAGCGCGAGGAGGTCGACAATCTCATGTCACAGCGCCAGACCCAGATCCGCGAGCAGGCGAGTTGTGGAGTTCCGTGTGTGTGTGTGTGTGTGTGTGTGTGTGTGTGTGTGTGTGTGTGTGTGTGTGTGTGTGGCCGTAACTGGACTGCAGTTGGGGACAGTACCGCCGCAGCATCAACTGCGAGATGGCTGCAAGCGGTTCAAGGCAGAGTGCGTCGCAAACGCTGAAGAATGTGATGTCGCCGTGCAACGCTGCCAGGAGAAGGTAGCAAAACGGTCTGCAGCGTGCAGTGTTGCAGACGTGAAGCTCAACGAGATGCGAGAACAGCGCCGCAAAATGGAGGCTCACCTGCTTACTTCAGGGAGTTCGGTGCGTCTGCGCCGTGTCTTGGGCCTCTTCAGCCAGGCTTGACGCATTGCCCGCAAATTTCCGTCAGCTCATATTTTCTGGACAGAACATCAATGCCGAGATTGCGCGTGCCAAAGAAGACAAGGCTCGCTATGAACAACTCCTTCAACACCTCACGGCGTTCGTCGCGATGTTCAGGCGCTTCAAGGAGCAAACGGGGGACCACTCCTGCCCCGTCTGTGACCGAGAGTTCAATGCTGACTACACCAAGGATATGTTTGATGTAGGTTCACACAGAGAGAGATGGAAACCAAACGCCTCCCTGACCCGCGTCCCGCACAGGCCATTGTGGATCACAAGTTGGCAGCGATGCCAAGTTCGAACGTCGAGGCACAAAAGACGTTGACAGGGATCACGCGGCGACTCCGCGATCTTGAGGTGCGTGGTGTTCAGGCCACTGTGTCAGTTTACCCCCTTTCACGTTGCTTCGACCACTGTCACTGTCGATCCTCGCCACTGCCACTGTCGCCCAACAAAATGCAGGAGTTCAAGGAGGACGCTGACAAGGTAGAAGCCTTGGCCGTCGCGATTCCCGAAGCAGAGCGCGAGCTCAAACAGCTCCGCCAAGCGGAAGCTGAAGCTCAGGACGAGGTGCATCCCTCGTGTTTTATACGATTCTGAGACGTGCAAGTGTACACGCTGTGTTATTCCCTTTCAAAGGGGAAGCTTGTTGCGATCGCACTTGAGATCATGCAGAAAACACTCGACGGCATTCAACACGCACAAGCACATTTCCGCTGGCGGCACAGATCAAGCCAAGTCTCAGAAGATCTGTGGAGCAGACAGGGAACTACAATGCTTCCAGTCCGTTCCTTGGTCCCAGGCTGACTTGCATCCGCAGCTTGAAGTCGCACAGCAGCAACGTGCAACTGCCAAGTCCAAGCTTGAAAATGCCACGGTGCTGCTTGCTGATGTCGAGGTCCTTCATCAGAAACATGCGGATTTGGAACGACTTGAACGCGAAACGGAGGCCGAGAAGCGGATCGTCGGCGGAGGCGCCGACGACCTTGACTCGGTTATGAGCCAGGTCTTGACGGCTTTCCTTGTTCATGCCTCGTTTCCCGTGACTTGATCTCAAATCTACGCTTCACCCAACACATGGCACCCCCCCCCCCCCAAAGGCTGTCAGTTTTTTGAACGGCATGTATATTGCACAGAATCGCGCAGAGTGGAGAAGATGATCGCACAAGAGAGCTGTGACACCTTACCGTTCGAGCAGATCCAAGAGGCGACACGGAACCGGGACGAGATTAGCAGCCAGGTGCAGACTGCGCGCAAACAGTACGACGCGATCCAGCAAGAACACGGCAACCTTAACACTCTCTGGCGCAACGCCCGTGATATGTGCGCCAAGTCATGTTTCCTTTGCCTGCTCACTGTTCTTTCTGATCTCTCCAACAGCTACAATAGCCAGCTTGGTAACCTTAAGGCCAAGCGAGTCCTTGAGGAACAGCGCGCCACCTGTGAGGCCAAGCTCAAAGGTCGTTCCGACGAGCTTACGAACCTGGAGACGACATTGCAGCCTTTAAAAGAAGCGGTACCGACTCGCTCTTTCTCGCATCTCTCGCAGCTGGAAAATTTCTCTTGTCTCTCACGAATTCTCGAATCTTTCTCGCATTCTCGTTGAATCTCTCTATGCCTCTGTTGGTGTAGATGTTGCGGAGGTTGCTCTAGGTCCTCCTCCGACAACCGCTTGCAGGTGGCGCAGCGTCGGGCCGATGTTGCGCGGGTGGATAAAGACGCCGAACGAGGTGAATCCGAGCTGGAAACGAAAGTTGCTGCGGTCCGCCGAGATTATGCTGAGTGAGTCGTGTACTGTCTGGCTGCTGTTCTCTTGCTGGATGGTGCGCCTGACTGCGTGCTCCAGATACAAGAACTTGGATGTCACGATTCGGGAGTACTCGACTCTCCACAAGGTCTTGTGCCAATCGTGCTCTAGCAGGGAACTGACCCACACTTAGGATTCCGAGCTTGCCGAGACGGAACAGCTTGTGAAGAGTCTTGAAGCACGACAGGCCGAAAGCAAACGCCAGGTCGTCGAGCTCAAGAGTCAAATCGAAAAGAAGGTGCAGCTTTGCTCACATCAGAAGGACTGAACACTTTTGCCGTATGGCGACTGCGCGAGGCTGAAACCAATCTTGATCAGGAAGAGCTGGCCAACAAGAAACAGCTCATTGCGCGAAACGTTCAAGACAATGTTCGCTACCGGCAGTTGGCTCGAGAGATCGAGGGTGTGGACCGAAACGTCGATGGCTTTCGTCGTGAAATTGTTCGAGTTCAGGTACCCTGCATGGCCGAAACCGCTCAGTTCCATATTGTCGGTTTTCCAGTGCTGTGCTGTTGCTCCCTCGGTTGGACACCGCTGGTACTTGTCGACAACTTGCTTTAAACCATGTCGACAACTTGCAGCTTAAATTCTCACAGCCAATGGACATTTCCAAGCATTCACTCATCCCCCGTGGCAGGAAGCCAATCCTGTACTCGGCGAACAGATGAAACAAACCAAGGAGCGAATCGACATGCTCACGGCGTCCACTCATCACTACAGAGGTCAAATCAAGGCTGTGACTGAAAAGGTGCGATGTTGTTTCTGCATCGGTTGCCCGTCTGCTCGAGACCAGTAACGCTTTCGTGTGACGTTCCTGGCTCGGGCTTATGCTTGTCACGCGCTCTGTTGAGAATCTCCTTCCTCCCGCGCCAACTAGACCCCCAGACGCTGTTGTGCAGTCTGCTCACTTTTTTTGCAGATCAAGGAGTATGAAGAATGTCTCAAGAAGCCTGAGCTCAAGAACGTCCTTGCGCGGTGAGCTGCAAGCTTTTGATGCCCGTGTCGTTGTGTGTCAAGAGCCTGCGAGGGCGGCGATTGGAGCCTGCACCGCTGCGAGCGCCTGAAATCTTTACAGGTACCAGAGCGCTGTGATCGAACAACGAACCATGGAGATGGCGTGTGCTGATTTGGACAAGTACTTTGGCGCGCTTGAGAAGGCTCTGATGCGCTTCCACTCCATCAAGATGGAAGAGGTACGACCTTGCGCTGCCGTGTCGTGTGGTCCCGTCTCAACTCGCCTGGTGGTGTCTCCTTCCTAACGGACACTGGCCACGCTTTGCGAATATTGGGTTCCCTTTTCTCTCGCCCTCCCTTCCTCATCAGAAGTTTCCGTCAACGGTGATCACAACGAGCACACCAGTTTCGTTTATAATTAATATCATATATTATACATACTTCGAAAATAATATTATATGTATCACCTGGTATTTAGAATCATAACAATCTATATAATCTATATCTGATCCAGGTGAACAAGATTATCAGTGAATACTGGCAAGCCACCTACCGTGGTCATGACATCGACACGATTGAGATCAAAGCCGAGCACGAGGAGCGAATTGGGAGATCGTACAACTATCGCGTCGTCATGAAGAAGGATGGGGTGGAGCTCGACATGCGCGGACGCTGCTCCGCTGGCCAACGGGTGAGTCTGGCAATCGCCTCGTGGCGCGTGCGCTTTTGCTCAACGACACTGAATGTGAGGGTGAGGGTGCGTGACCTGTGCATTTGCGGTGATGCATGTTTGTTGACTGCATGTCAATGCCTTGGCTGAGAGGGAGTTCTGCATTTGGCCATCATTAAAGTGGCTACGCTAGCCCTAAAGAGTCCAATGCACGCTATCTCCCCACCCACTTATGCCGCCAACTCTATTTTCTATGATAATCTCTCCCTCTCTGCCTCTTTGTCTATCGCTGTCCCTCCCTCTCTCTATCTAGCTATCTCTATCTATCGCTCTCAAAACGATTCAGGGGGAGTTTTCTGTTTGAATTTCATCTGGCCGGTGACCTGCCCGTCGCAGGTGGTTGCGTCGCTTGTGATCCGCCTCGCCCTCGCGGAAACTTTCTGTCTCAACTGCGGCATTCTTGCCCTGGATGAGCCAACCACGAATCTCGATCACGCCAACATCCAAGCCTTCGCTGCGGCGCTGTCCCGCATCATTGAGACTCGGCGTGAGCAAAGTAACTTTCAGGTACAGGATCGCTGACGTTGCCCTGAGATTGTTGAACTGACCGCGGCGAATGCCACGTGGGTGACGCGACTGTGTGCTCAGCGCTGCTGCGCCAGTGTTGCTCAGCACTGCTTGCATCTGTTGTGTCCCAAGTGACAACTTTCACAGCTCGTCGTTATTTCGCACGACGAGGAGTTTGTTGGCATTCTGGCGCGCCACAGCCAGATGGAGTACTATTACCGCGTGTCCAAGGTGCGTGTTGTGTGTTGTGCGTGTGCTCGTTGTGTGTGTGTGCGCGCGCGTTGTGCGTGTTGTGGGTGTGCGTGTTGTGGGTGTGCGTGCGTGCGTGCGTGCGTGCGAGGTGTGTGAGTGAGCGAGTGAGAGAATGCGTGCGTGCGTGCGTGCGTGCGTGCGTGCGTGCGTGCGTGCGTGTGTGTGTGTGTGTGTGTGTGTGTGTGTGTGTGTGTGTGTGTGTGTGTGTGTGTTGCGTTGTGTGCCTGAAATCCTGTCGCACGCGCACAGCAAATGCAGAAAATAATCTTGTGAAAAACAAAAATGAGGGAGGATGGTTTCTTATTTTTTCCTCCTTGAATCTGATGTGGGATGCCTGCCTAGATGGTGAACGCTCTCATGCCTAACTGAATAGGATTCCGACGCCGTGAGTCGAGTTGAGAGGCAGAAGATTGCCACGCTCTCTTGAAAGCCACGCTTTCTTGCTGTGCGCATCCGCACCGCCCGGGCACGCCGAACCACATGGCCCGATCGCCATTCACATTTTCATATTGCACCAAATGCGTCGGGCAGATGTTGAAACACCATCCCATCTGGAGAAACGCGGGCACTCTTCATGTGGGCAATGGATGTCCGCCCTTTTATAGGAGCAGTCCTCGTGTGGGCAACGGATGTCCGCCCTTTTCTAATGTGGGCAACGGATGTCCGCCCTTTTCTAGGCGCAGCTGATTGACTTGACTTTCACTGGCACGGGTTGTCCCCGGACTTCATGGGCGTGTGGGTGGGCACGAATCTCTGCACGAATCTCTGTTTTGAGCCAAGAATGATCACTCAGGCTAGCGCCACAGTGTGAACAGCAGAAACTGTTTTGACCAGCGAGGCAACTGAGGGCCAATGCTGGATACTCCTGCGGGGCATAACGTCCCGTGCCGTGGCGACTTGGACGACTCCATTCTTGTGTATTGTTGCTCAACCGTCCTTGTACATCTGCACAGGATCCACTTGTTCCTGAATAGTGAGCCGTAAATTATTTTTTCAGCAAACAGTGGGTTCAAGTTGCTAGTTGAAGATCATATCTAGGCCCCGATATGCTAGACTAGCCAGTAAGCTCGGAAGATTTCCCTTCTTAGTTTGAGTTGATTTTCTCGGTCACTTTTGGTCCTCCTGACCGAAGCTTTCATTGTACCCTGCGTGGCTGGTGCTTTAAGGGCTCTGCTAACTGGGGTGAGGACCGCGCCGATAATCTCCAGTCCTATCGGGGACAGTCACTGTCGATCTGTGTAACGGTTCCAGCCTCAACTACAAGTAAGATATGCATTGAGACTGTGCCATGTACGTGAGCCTCTTTTCTTCATTTTTTCTTTCTCACTCGGCTCTTTTTTGCAGGCGAGCTCCGTGGGTAAGTTTTTCAGGCCCAATCGGCCACCCGAGGTAAGCTTGCAATTAATTAAATATGCATCGAATGAATTGAGCGACTCCTGTTGGCATTGTAAATGTGTTGTTTGGTTCATGAAAAAATTGTCAAAGATGATGACTGGGAGCTCCGTGCCAACATGCATCTCCGAGTCACTGAGTCCCCAGTCAGCAAAAAGCAGCGTACGCAATTCACCAGAACAGGTGTTTTATATCAAGTTGTGCGCGTTAGGCACGTTGATTTTCATTATCACTTGCTCATTCTGTGGAATCTCTGAAGCTTCAATCTCTGCGAGTGTAAAGATCTGACACATTAGAATTCATAAAATGCTGTATTCTGCCAGTCTGAGTGCTCAGACAGAAAGTTAACACTATATTTTGGGGCACACGCAATAAACACACAAGCAATGCATACATAACAGACAGAAGCAACCAAAGACACACCTGGTCGGGTCCTGCAGACACCCAGGCCAGCCCAGGCTGAGCCTGAGTCCTGCAGGTGGTGTGGCACCTTGGGCACATCACCCTGGTGTCACTACCCCCCACAAGCACGCAAAAAAACGGGGGGTGGCTTACCGGGCCCCGTTTCGCTGTCGAGCCGAAACGGAGGTTCTTGGGCCGTTGGCGCGTTGGCTGACCCTCCCTTGGACGCAGCCTCGCCCCAAGGGCGTTTTTTTGTTTTTCGGCCGTCAGCGGGGGCATCTGCGAGACGGGTGAGCAGTGCGGGACTGAGAGGTAGAGGGTTAGTCACCTTTTTCGTGGCTGATCTCCATTGCGGACCATGCAAGCTGGGTACTGGTATTAATGGTATTTTTTAATTTTGGTATTAATACGTATTTCGTTCCAAGATTCTCCGGCCCTTTGCTGGACCCCATGGTCTCCGCACGCACTTGGGCATGTCACCTAGGTGCAAGGAGGAGGTCGACCGTCAGCTCCTTCTGGATATTGCCAGAATTCAAGAAATGGAGGAGGCAGAAGTGTGTGATGATCCTGACATGGGCTGTGAGGAGCGCATGTAAACAGAGCAGTAAGTGTTTCGCGCTTCAATCCGATACGCCTCGCAAGTATGGCCGTGTGTCAGAGTCATGGATGTTCCACACGCAGAACACGTTTGTCATTCTCCTGATTGAGGGGCGTGACTGAAAGATATCTTGCTGGGTCAACACCGCAGACATATTCCTGTGAGTACTAGCCCACCCAAATGTTCGGTCCAGCACGCGGAGCTTCTCTTTCGGAAGTCCTCGAACCTCAACATCGTCCAGGATTACCGTCGTCTTGGTGGTTCCGTCGTACTCATATGATCCAGTTCAGGAATGTCAGATCGGATTTCATCAGTGACATCTTTCCATTCTGCGGCGCTCTCTGGGTAAGGATGTACCACAATAACACAGCCAGAAAAAACGTGTATAAAGCGGTCGAAACCTTTTTCCGATTTTGAATGATCTGGCCCGATATGGCGAATTGGGGCGACAGCCGCCCGGCCTGAACCTGATGTTGCAAACCAACATCGGAATTGCGCGTTCAATAGCTCGTTGGAATCGCAGCAAGGAGGCGATTCCAACGAGCATGGTC
>QUTJ01031720.1:0-15850 GCA_003573635.1 Goniomonas avonlea | reverse complement strand
ATGCGGAACTGGAGCATAACCAGCATTCACTGCCGAGGGAGCTTCACGGAGCGGTTGGTTGATGGTGATTATCAATTCGCTCAAACAAGGCAGCAAACAAACACACGGGGCCATCGCGGCCAACAGAAACAAGCCTTTAGCCGTGGTAGTGGCGGTGGGGTAGGGGTGGCAGTGCGGTGGCGGTGGGGCGGCGGTTGGATGGTGTGTGGCGGTGTGTGATGTGGTCTGATGTGATGGGTGTGATGTGTGTGATGTGGTCTGATGTGTGTGATGGGTGTGATGTGTGTGATGTGGTCTGATGTGTGTGATGGGTGTGATGGGTGTGATGTGGTCTGATGTGTGTGATGGGTGTGTGATGGCGTGGTGCCATCTCTGGGCACTGCCTGACTCATTGTGTAACATAGGAACCATTTTAACATAGGAACCATTTTTCACTCAAAAGGGCAGCAAACAAAACGCACGGGGTCATCGCGGCCCATGAAACAAGTTGAGCCGCAGTGGTAGTGGTGGTGGGGTAGTGCAGTGGCGGTGGGGTGGTAGTGTGAAAACAAAACGCACGGGGTCATCGCGGCCCACGAAACAAGCCTTGAGCCGCAGCGGTAGTGGTAGTGGGGTGGGGTAGTGCAGTGGTGGGGTGGAAGTGTGAAAACAAAACGCACGGGGTCATCGCGGCCCACAGAAACAAGCCTTGAGCCGCAAGCTGAGAAGCTGAGACAACGAATCTGACGCTTGTGGACGCCCGTCTGACCGGTGTTAGTTTCACTGCCAGCTGGGAGGGGAGACGGGCAAGGATAGAGACGAAACGAGGGGACAGGGATAGCGAAGATCGGGGCAGATAGCGACAGGGGGGGGGGGGGGGGGGGGGGCTGGGATAGAGATGATTGGACCGCGTCCGTTAGGGGCGCACCAAGGTCGCAACAGTCTGCAACGTTCGGTAATCCCATAAACAGATTCTCCCCACCCCCGACTGTGCAGTGGCAACAATGCAATCGCGCGGGTGCACACAGAGACTGTCGTAGTCAGTCAGACAGCGAGCTCTGAAGGACACGAACGGAACACCTGGAAATATGGTCAGAGTGACTGTGATAGAACCTCTGTATCCGGGTCTCGAGATCAAACAGCACAGCAGTCGCGCCAACTGGATACAGAAGAGTATTGTTGGGAAGCCATTTCACGTTGTCCCGTCCATTTCTGCCGCTGTACCCGTAACTGCTCTCGTTAAAGTCAAAGCTGAGAAAAGTGCAATACGCCAGCAAGTGTCAGGATACATATACTCAAGTTCCAACATAGTTTCTGGGGCAGCATTTAAATCCTGCCCAGGTGGAGCGACCCAACTCGTGGGCTGAAACACAACAGGCAAGCAGGGATCATACTTGATCTGTCACACGTCAGTTCTCACTCTTCCATCAAATTGTGCACACCCCCCCGTTGGAATTTCGGGTCTCAGAGGTGCTTGTTACCGCGCGACTTTGACCGGCGTGATCCTGCGACGACACATTGAGGTTGCAAAGAACAACGAGCCTTGCACCTGAAGCGAAGGGATTGGCTCCATCTCCAACAGGACCTCACACTCACACCAGCCCGGGTCTTGGGCGCGACTGCACAATTCAGCAACAGAAGCATGGGTTGTGGATGCCACCTCTGGTCCGTGAACTTTCTGCGAGCTTCGGCTTTGACAGCCCCTTTGAAAGTGGCGCCAGGCTTGCTTGCCGCGCGTCTCACAGAGCAACCAGCACAATTTCCTGTTGATCCAAACGTGCTCCCGCAGGCAACGCATAAGTTTCCTCTTGGAAAAACACGTGAGTCTTGGGAGCCTCCTGACCAGGTCATAGCTCCACGCGCTCCCGCACCCTGTCCAGTCTCTTCAGCTCACGACAACGACAAGAGATACAAACCCGATCCCGAGTCTCGGGGGGCTTCTTGCCCTCTGGCCGTCCAAGCTTATCACGCCATCCAAATGCGCAATAATGCTCTGACTTGGAGTGCTGCATGTGTTCCACGCCTGCCCAACCTTCGCGGTGGAACCGCAACCCTCGGCCGATCCACTAACGTCAAATACTATTTACTAACGCTCTTGAATCTTTGTAATTACGCGATCGTACATGAGTAGCACGACGACGTTTGGTCGTCTCCCGCCAAACCCTGCCGCCATCATCGCAGGATGGATCCAGAGGCGCAATGGGAGGCAGATTGCGCAGAAGCTGCTGCGTGGGAGGACGAGCTCGATGAGGAAGAACGCATTTTAGCTGAAGGTTGGAGTTGGCTTTCCTCAGGACTGGTTTTTGACTGAAATCCTGAACACAGAGATGAGGTCTCACGACCAAGCCCCGAGCAACACTCGGATATCAGCACCAACAGATGATACCATCATGCATGACTCAGATATTTACATGTCGCCTCCTCAAAGTCCGAAAAAAAGGCGAGACACAACGCCTCCCGCTTCCCCCCCACAGAGCAAAGGTACTGCTCTCGATGATGAAGAAAGTGTCACCAAGTTTAACACGCAACAGTTCCTAAACGGTCCCGGGTGGATGAACGACCAGTCTCGCGGCGTTTGTACACAGAGCCACCCGTGAATGAAAAATCCATCTCCGTGACCGACGCCTCTGGGAAACGAGTGTATTTGACGTTTCGGGCTCCCGTGGAGAAAGAGGCTGAAGAGGATAAGCGTCAATCGATGTGGACCTCATCTGGCCTGTATGCTCGAATGTTGGAATCTGAGGTGACGGTTGCTGATGGTGACTCTTGTTTGCTGATATCTTTTGCAGCATGTCGCTGCCGCGCTTGCTCAGAGCAACGCTGTCGCCGCCCAAGCGTACGCTTCTGATGTCGTTTTTCTCACCCTAATTGTTCATGTTAGGGATGTGTTACACCGCGAGGCTCATTCAAAAAAGCCTAAATGCAGAGGGGATCTGTGGGTAGACAAGTTTCGCCCTCGGCTCTTCACCGATCTTCTTAGTGACGAGGTGCTCGCATCTGTTTCGGTTTGTCAGGATTGACTCGTTCTTGCACAGAAAGTAAATCGAACAGTCTTACATTGGCTCAAGGAGTGGGATCCTTGTGTGTTTGGCAGGGTCAACCCTGCCACTCGAAACAAGTACCGTAAGTCCGAAGAAATGCTGCCGAAGATGTTATCCCAGACGACTGCCTTTGACGCGGCATCGGGTAAAGGCAAGAACTTTGTGAAGAAAGCCCCAACACATGATGACGATGGTCGGCCACAGAAAAAGGTGGGCCCTCAGTGGTGGCAACATTCAATGACTCTTGCTGCAGGTACTTTTGCTCTCCGGGCCCCCAGGCACAGGGAAAACCACTCTTGCGCATGTCCTCGCTCGCCACGCTGGTTACAATCCCATGGAAATCAATGCCAGGTGAACTTCAATATCAGTAGATTTTTCACTCGTGAGAGAGTTCTCACCTGGCTGCGGTCCAGCAGTCTCCTGCTCGGTAGTTTCCCGCAATCACCTAGTCAGCAACTTGCCTCTCTCAGCTCTGACCCGAGATGTTGCCCGCAGTGACGATCGTTCAGCCTCCGTGCTTCAAACCCGTGCGTTGCTTCTTTTTTTTTTGCGGTCCCTGTTCCCCGCTGCTGTTCCACTCTTCCGCCCTGTTCCCCCCGCCTGTCCATGTCCACCCCACCCCTCGTCCGGGTTCGCACAGCAAGTTTCTGTTCGATTTCTCTCAATACCTTGCGGTGCGACAAAGACGCCCACTGGTCCTGTCCCGTCGCCCGTGACTGGCTGAGACTGTGGATGAGCGGTTCCAATGCCATTTTATACGCGCCTCGAGAGTAGCAATGTGCACAGGCAGTGACATCATTGCATCAGGTGTGGCAGATGCAACCGCAATGAAACCGTTGTTCGGTGATGGCAGACCGAACTGCTTAATTTTGGACGAAATCGATGGAGCTACGGGCGGAGAAGGAAAGGTGAGCGTGGCATTTGGTTGTCGCACTGTCCTGTGCCTCTGCTGTACTCGTCACATCGTTCAGGAACCGGGGAGCTAAGTTTGCATACAGGGGGGGATTGACGCCCTCATCAAAATTGTGCAAGCTGGGGGGAAGACAGACGATGATGGCAAGGGGAAAAGGAGAAAAGGCCTGGAGCCGTTGAAGCGGCCCATTATTTGTATATGCAACGACTTGTGAGTCTATTAGCGTTGTGTGCCGTGTGCAGGTTGCGCGTGGGGTTTCGTGTTTGCTCCTGTGCTTGTGTTCAGGGTCGCGGGGTTGTTGTCGTTTGTGTGCGGTCCGAAAAGGCATATTTGTGGTGCAAAAGAAACGCCGTTTCGGCCAAAGCCTTGAATTTTCTTACTATCGCACCCGTCAAAAACAGCAAGCCTTGGTTTCGTACCTTTTATCATTTCTGACCGTCGGTGTTTTGGTGTAGTCATGGAGCGACTCCAAGACGCTTGGTTGATTACTCACGTGGATGATCGCAATGCTGACTCGCCGCAGGTACGCTCCCGTGCTCAAGCCACTCAGGTTAATTGCGCAATGCGTCACTCTCGAAGCCCCGTCTATCCAACGCCTCATCACCAGGCTCGACGAAATTTGTGAGTGATTGTGCTGTTTGGTTTCGCGAGAGGAGGTGGCTCAAGGTGGCTAGACACTTTCAAGAATTTGCTGTAGCCGTTGATCAGAACGGGTGAACGCGATCCCAATTGAATACAAAGGGTGGTCGGCTCCCCAGCCAACTGACGCGCTTCTTCTCCTCTCAGGCCGAAAACAAAGCCTCAAGATTGATCGGGGGGCGATCAAAAACTTGGCTGAGATGCACGAGGGTGACATTCGCGCCTGCGTCAACACGCTTCAGGTGTGTTTTGGGGATGTGCATGTGCGAGAGAGTGAGAGAGAGGGGGAGAGAGAGGGAGAGAGAGTCGGAGGGCGAGGGAGAGGGGGGGGGGGAGAGGGCGGCCTCCCCTCGCAGCAGCATGTTGCGTCCCGTCTCCCGCAGTGACAACACCTGGCATCAGAGCGTGAGCGAGAGCAAGAAAGGCGATCAGACAGGCAGTCCAAGGCAGCGTCCTGCTCTCACTAACCGCCGTGTTTTCCAGTTCTTGAGCTCTCGGTCGGCGAGTGGTGATGGCTCTGGTGGGAAGCATCTGTCGACCGCGAGCAAGGTGATGCCTGTGGTGTCTTGCTATCTGTTTTCGCCACACCAGTGTCTGCAATCTTGCCATCGCCGCGCTACCCCCTACAGCACCTCCCATCTTCATGGCAGTGTGTTGCTGATGTGGCACTGTGAATCATCATGGTGCGACTGACAGAAAATGCGGCAGGATCTTTCCAGTGCCAAGGGTCCGTTCCAGGTTTGGAATGCAGTATTCCATATTCCCCGCAACCCTCCCAAGATGCTCGGACACGAAGGTAACAATCTACCGCGAAATATTTACCTTTCCTATGTGTCCGTTGGTTCCTGTGTGTGTATGGGTGTATGGGTGGTTGTGCATGTGCATCTGGGTGTCTGTGTGTGCATGCGTGCGCGTGTGTGTGCGTCTCCGTGCTGTGTGTGTCTGTCTTCCATGCTATGCGTGTGTGCGGGCCGCTAGTCGCATCCTGACACGATTGCCTGCAGAGTTTGGCAAAGGTTGGGGGGCAGGTCGCGGTATGCTTAATGCACTCCTGGCCTCGCATGTTGACGACATGGACAAGATCGTTGATGGGTGCCACGAGAACCTGCCTCGCATAAACTTCACTGACCCCACCATGCATAAGGTCAGTGAGGTCTCCGTTGCCGCATTGATAATAGGGCTGGCTGTCTGATGTTTTTGTAAGCTCGCTGTGTCAAGTAACGCCCTGCTTTTTCGCTCGCTCCCTCTGTCTCTCCTCTCTCTGTCTCTCTGTTTCGCTGTCTCGCTCTCTCTCTCTCTCTCTCTCTCTCTCTCTCTCTCGCTCTCTCTCTCTCTCTCTCTTGGTCCATCATGCGCTGGTACTGTTGTGTAACTGCGCGTCTGGACAATATGTCGTTTTTGCAGTTCATTTTCGGACGAGCCGATCAATTTTTGACAAGGATGGCAAGTGCGGGTAGAAGGGGAATCTGGTCTGAAAACCCAAAAACTTCATATTGAACTTGTGTCGCGCAGATGGTTGCGTGCGCCCAGGCGTTTGGGGAGTGGGACATGACACGCAAGCTCGTGAAGCAGCGGCAGGCGTTTACCTTGTCCAGGTGCGCGACATGGGGGAAGGTCCTGCCTGTGTCATGAGTCCATTGTCTCCACTTCGTGGGCTCATTGTCTCACTTGGACCTACCGATTGTGACCGCATGTGTAATGGCGACATGATCTCTTTCTTGAGGCTCGCTTGTGCGACACTGCGATCCTGTCACTGCACGTCGCTATGATTGCTGTTGTCTCCCATTGTTTCCTGCGTCGCATGGTGCTACGCCTCGACCAGGGGTCTTCCTCTTCTGACTTGTGCGATGTGTGCCTATTTGGTCATGGCAGTCAACGTTGCGCAGGTATGCGCCCGTACTGGTGTTGAAGCTCAGCATGCTGTCGGCCTCGCCAGGACGTCCCAACCTCCAGTACCCTCGCAAGGAGGGCGAACTGCGACAGGTGCGCGGTTGTGGAGTGCGAAGTATGTCTGTGCAGGATCGCACGTCCGTGATTGTTCAAACCGCGCCACGCCCTGTCAACGTACTGCATGTATGCGCGTCTAGTCGAGAAAGAGAGGGAGAGAGGGGGGGTGGGAGAAGCGAGAGAGAGAGAGAGAGGGAGAGAGAGAGAGAGAAAGAGAGAGAGTTACACGTTTATCTCTCTCTTTGCTCATCAATGTTGACATTTTCTAATCAGTGTCTGCCCCTTCACTCTCAAGATTCTCACGTGAGCGAGCAACGCCAACAGCGGGTCCATTTCTATTGTCTCTGATGGATTGACTCACACACACACACACACTTCTGACGTGAGCGAGCAGGGCCAACAGCGGGCCGGGTCCATTATCTCCTCAATGCTGCAGTCCATGCCCCCGGAAGTGCGACGGATGCACCTTGGCGAATCACTTATTCTCGAAGTCCTGCCGGCGGTGCTCTCTCTCCTCGCGCCCGTGCTTCGTAACGTGAGTTCCCAAACTTGTGGCTCAAGGGAGCTCAGTAACTTTGTTCCCTTTTTGTCTTGTCTTGTCTTGTCATCTTGTCTTGTCTCCGTGTCTTGCCTAGAGAGAGAGAGAGAGAGCTCAGTAACTTTGTTCCCTTTTTGTCTTGTCTTGTCATCTTGTCTTGTCTTCTTGTCTTGTCTCCGTGTCTTGCCTAGAGAGAGAGAGAGAGAGAGAGAGAGAGAGAGAGAGAGAGAGAGAGAGAGTGAGCGTGTGTGTGTGTGGGAGAGTGTGTGTGTGTGAGAGAGAGAGAGAGAAGTACGCAGTTGAGAATTCGCACCCTTGAGCTGCGACATACGCAGGTGAATAAGCAACTCATGAAGCCCGAGGAGCTCTCGGCGTTACAAGGTGCCGTGGCCGTGATGTCCCAGCTCGGCTTGACCTACGTGGAAAAGCCGTTCGCCGCGCAAGTGGCTTCTGGAGGCCACAAATTCGTCCTGGAACCGTGCGTTTTCGCTTCTGTTTGGGTTGTGTGCCGCTGCTCTGTGCTCCTGTTTGTTTTTTGATTGTCAAACGATGTGTGCTTCGCAATTGCCTCCTGTGTGCGAACGCTCCGCGGGGGGGGGGGGGGGCGTGCCCTGACAGGATTTGCAGACCGGTGGACACACTCTGCGAGTTCGAACTCGAAGAAGGGAGCGGGAGACATGAGCTCACGGACGACCAGCGCCAGCTCCTTGCGCACGAGGTTGTCGCACTCCCATCTCTCTATTCGCAACTCTCCAGCACATCCCACTAAGTCCCAGTGGGGCCTTGTGGGGTCCAACGCCGCACCTTGAGCCTGCTTCACATCCCACACTCCACACACTCCACTACGCTCAGTTTCAGGCGACGCTCCGTGTAGCCGTTGGCACCAGTGTCTGTGAGAGAGGACGAGATTATGCAAACAATCGTAAGAAAAGGAAGAGAAAGGGAGAGAAGAGGGAAAGAGTGGGGACGAGAGACAGAGACGGAGACAGGGTCGGGGGACAGGAGCCAGGGCCCGGCCTCAGGACCCTGACACAGCCATCAAGTTGACAATGGTTTGGTTGACACCCTTGTTTGACAGGCGGAGCTGGCGTCAATGCGCGCCAGCCACCCGACCCCCAAGACGCGAGACACGGTGCGTTTTTTTCCCACTACGTCCTGTTTTGACGAGTTGACTCTGAAATGACCAACTGCACGACGTCTTGTTGCGCGCTGCGCGTGTTGTGTCCTGAGTCCATTCCTGTAACGCCCCAGAAATCCCTTGTCTCGACTTGGGACGCCCTGCTTGCGTCATGAGTCCATGGTCTCCACTTGTGGCGTGGATGTGGCATGGAGTGTGCTTGCGTCATGAGTCCATCGTCTCCACTTGTGGCATTGCGTGTGCTTGCGTCACGAGGCCATTCTTGAAACGCGCTGCGAGTGTGTACGCGTGTGACAGGGAGAGCGCTGCTTGCGTCGTGATTCCGTGCTTGCAACGCGCTAGTGTGCCTTGTTTCTTTGCCGCGTGAGGGCTGAGCATTGGTGCCCGCAGGTTGCTGCCCCGCGTGTCACAGCCACGCCAAAGAAACGGCCTCCCCCCTCCTCTACTCATGCTGGCGTGGTCTTGGATCCCAAAGCTGCTAAGCCTGTGACTGTGAAACGTGATATGTTTGGTGCGTGCTCGGCCCACTGCGGTCACAGCGTGGCACTTCACCCCGCCTCACATGTTTGTGTGATCGTGTCCCGGTTGTTGTCCTCTGTTGTTGCTGCCATCTCCCCCCTGTTCGTTTGCCGCCCTCTGTATCGCTGTTTACCCTCCCCGAACTCTTGAGTGTGCTCTGACTGAAGCTCTTCGATGCAGGCGGTGTCGTCCGCAAGTCGCACATCCCGGTTGGCTGCTCCACACACCCGGTGCGGTACAAGTTTAACGAGGGCCTGACCAACGCTGTGCGGCGCCCCGTCCTGATGCGGGATCTGCTCAACCCGGTGCAAATCGTTAAACGCTGATCTAAGCGTATCACTGGACCACTCAGGTCACTTAAGCGTATCGCTGGACCACTCAGATCACTTCAGCGTATCACTGGACCACTCAGATCACTCCCGCTGGCGTGGTCTTAGATCCCAAAGCGGCTAAGCCACGCTGATCTAAGCGTATCACTGGACCACTCAGATCACCTAAGCGTATCACTGGACCACTCAGATCACTCCCGCTGGCGTGGTCTTAGATCCCAAAGCGGCTAAGCCAGTGACTGTGAAGCGCGATATGTTTCGTGTGTGTTCGGCCCACTGCGGCCACAGCGTATCACTGGACCACTCAGCGCAGTCGGGACTTGCCCTCAACCCGGTGCACCCAGATCAGTGGCAGACTTGCCTGGTCTGCGATCACTGGATCAGATCAGGATCGGTGGTGCAGGACTTGCCCGGTGCAAATCGTCAAGCGTTGATCGAAGATCACTGGATCAAATGGACTTGCCCTCAACCCGGTGCAAATCGTTGATCTAAGAGCAAATCAGTGGTGCGGGACCGGTGCGAATCGTCAAGTGCTGATCTAAACATTGGATTGGATCGGTGCTGGTCAGTGCTGGCGCGGAACATACTCAACCCAGTGCACCACCACTAATCTGTCCCATCGCCGAATGCCTGTGTGACTGCCCCAGTTTATCTTGCTGGATGCCTGCGTGACTTGAGGCGGGGATGTGTTGTTGTGGTGAATGAACCATGTGATCTCTGGCATCGTCGATTTGGCTCGGAGCAGAAGGGGCGAGTGAGGGGTGTGGGGAGGGGGGGGGCAGTGTTCCAGGTGTCGACTCTCTCTTTCTCTCTTGCCCCCCTGCCCGACTCCCCCCGCTCTCTCTCGCAGTCTCCGTGCCACACAGTAACTCGGCAGCTTTGCCCCAAAATGTGCACCAAACAAAACCTCGGTGGCCCGACATGAGTTCCGAGTTTATGGTATCTTCAGCGTGGTGCAGGTTTCACCACATTACCCTGAAACACCATCCCACTTGCAAGTGCCTGTCACAGAGTGTGACGCGGCCACAGCACCCGAGGTGCAGCGTTGAGTTTTGCCCCCAGCACCCAGTGCGAGGCCAGTCAACGTTCCAGTCTTTGTTGCACTGTGGCCGGGGCAAGCCATCGGTTCCGACTCTGTCGCGCCCTTGCAGTCTGTGATGTCACCGCACACGACGTCACCAGCAGGTCTGTGATGCCACAGCCGCCCAATGGTGCGCGGATAGTGCTCTTCTCTGGATATCCAAAGATCGTGAGCCTTGATATTTGACTAGTTTTGACGCGTCGTGTCAGTCAGTGAGGTCACACCATTACCCCGCACACAAACCATCAGCACCAGTCCAGTCTGTGAAGTCAGCACCGGCCGTGTTAGCGACGTCATCGCCGCACACACAGCGCCAGCAGCACCCGAGCAAGGGCCACCGTGAGGGCCACCACCGCACAGGGCAGGGCGAGGCGCCGCACCCAGACACTGTCAGCCCCAACATGGACGTCTCGCACCACTCCCTCACAAGGGCTGGTGTGGGCTCCAGAGTCCGCAGGCGGGGCCAGCGATGAAACAGGCGCCGAGATGTTGTATACGGGTGACCTTTCGGAGTGTATGGAGAGCGTAATGACTGGTGGTGACGCTGCCCAGTCGATTGAGACGACGCCGTAGTTCAACCTGGAGGGCCAATCAGACAGCACAACTCACGCACTCGCACTTACGGTCACTCTCACGCTCGCACACATAACTCACGCTCACACACGCGCGTAGTCACTCTCGCACCGAGTACAATCAGCCCTGCAACCAACACACCGCGAATCGCGCAGCTGACTACAGCCAAACCTCCAAGCACAAACACACACAGACAAACACTGCAACCAACAACACACCACGAACAACATCAAGTTCCAGCACGCTACAGCCAAACCACCAAGACCACAAACACAAACAGAGAACACAAACGCACTCAACGAACGGCTTGAACACAGCGAGACTGTTGGGCCAAAAGGTGAGCAAGAAGTTGCAGAGGGTCGCGCCCAGCATGGTAGCGCAGGTGTGCGTCAGGCCACTGGAAGTGATCTCCAACAGGGGATACTTGAGGCACACCGAGTCACTGCCGTTGTCCGTCGACGCGAGCTGCATGTTCTCGTCCAAACTGTTGAGGTGCAGCGTGAGAGATTGCTTCAGCGCAGCATATGGCGATGGAGGAGGGGTTGGGGGGACGGCGAATTCAGAACGCAATGGTTCAAGACAGAGGTATACCGAAGCAGTTCGGCATAGTGCACGTCGCCCGAAAGAAGCACGGCCCCTTTCACATTTGTGTCGCGCAGGAGCTGCATCAAGCGGTGCTTGGATGTCGGAAACACGCTCCAGCTCTCCCCTTTAATTCGAAGATCCGACAGGACCTGCATGTAGACTTGTGAGCGAGAAGCACAGCGGTGGCAATGCATATACATACCTGTATCCCAGAAGCAATCAAAGTTATGGGGATATCAAGTGCGGCGCTATCCAGAAGCTGGTCCCGGAGCCACTGCCATTGTTCTGAGCCGAGCATATCTCCGTCACCCCCTTCCGACACTGGCTCTCCCTTCGCACGAGTGTCAGCTGGAAATTGATCACAAACTACATATTGCGCTATCTAATGTTGGATGGGTAATCACCCGGTGGTATCGCGCGTCGAGAAGCAACAGTTTGACCGTCTGTGTTGGTTTGGATCCTCGAAAGAGATACGAGGCGTAAACACCGCGACGACGACGCCGGGGACTATTTTCTGGTTCTTGTAGAAAGTCAAGGAAGAGCGCCTGATTAAAGACGCAATCAGAATCCATCCAATCAAGAATCAAGAGCGCACCTGGCTCGCTTCGCGATGTGCGTAATGCTTTCCACCATCATTGATCCCATAGTCATGGTCTGATAGAAATCGGGTCAACATAATAACACACCAAGCGCATGTGTCATACCATCCCAAACACCCAGGACGGTGGTCCCTGACTCAAGGAGCTGTTTGTAGCCAGGGACATCGCGTTGCTGCCTGTAATTGTCGCTGATGCTCTCCGGAAGGGCAGGCCTAAACCTGCGAATGCGGTCATGCAAGTATGTATTATCTAGAAATACGGCCATTACCATCCCGGTAGCACCCGGCGGTCATTGTAGACGGCATCACCGAGCCAGAGGAATCCGTCCAAAGGCCGCTGCTCCAGGATAGGGTTCCATAATGGCTGAGGCAGGCCAACCTTGGAACACGATCCCATGGCAAGACGGAATCGTACTGTAGTTGAGCTGTACTCAGCATCGTATTGAACTTGTGCCCCGGCCGCGAGTCCGCACGCCAAAATGAGAAGGAGCAGCTGGCATGCCATGATCATCGCATGTAGCTAGCTAGCTAGCTAGCGTTCAAAAATTCGTAGCGTTGTTTCTCTATCGAGCGAACTTGTGGGTCGAAGACTCGAAGCCTTGAGCAAAGGCTTGGAGTGCTCCGCGAAGTCTTGACTACATGGCGAGTGCCGCTGATCCGACGTATGCAAACATCACTCAGAGCTCAACATGGTGTGCGGAAGGTGGCGATGAGAAGGTGGCTGTGTCCTGGACCTCTTTGTTGCTGACTTGTGTCAGCCGCTGTTGGAAGGGAAGCTGAAGCTCTCTGGCATGCTCTCCTGGACCAAGTACGAGCACCAACTCTTCACCGATCGTCTCGTACAGCTTCACCCTAGCAAAAACCACGTTGAGATTCCCATCCGGACAATCACGGTCAGTTCTAAGGGAGTGAGCGATTTTGAGGTGCATTTCCAGGCCACGACGTGGCTCTTGCGAGCCGACAGCCAGGTCAGCGAGCGGCTTGCCACATGAGGTGTTGATGTTTTCACAGGTTGAACGGGACAGCTGGTTGGCTCAACTCAACAAGCTGATATCGCAATGTTTCAGCACAACGTTGCTTTCTGGGCTCATATGGAGCGACCCCGAGCGAATGCAGCTTCGTTCCCAGATCCGCGATTTTCTCCAACGGCAGCCCAACGAATTTGGTCTTATCCAGTGTTACACAATCTTGCGGCGCTTGGTGCACCAGTTTAGTATCATGTGTCCATGTCAAGCCATGCAGGTAACGGATATTGTTTGCGTTCGTGCGTTGACACTCGGCAACAGCCACTCCTTCCTCCGCTGACACAATGGCTTGCGTCATGTCGTGATGCTTTGGCGTTAGACGTCCAGGTACAAATCGTCAAGGATTTGACCCTCCCGTCACGCCTGACTCGCGGTTAGGAATGGCGAGGAGACCAAGGCAGAGCACTCGTTGTGGAGGCCGACCACGGAGTGAGCGAGAGTCTGTCTAATGGATGCGCAGTGCCTGTTATTCCACTGCAAGATGTTTGTTATTCTCAGGTTTGCAACGCTCTGTCGCGGGGGGTGGGGGTGGGTGGGGAGACACTGAGTCTGGAGCAGGAGATCTTTCTGTGGGCGCTCGCGGTGCTAACTGCAATCAGGGAGTCACTCCCCAGTCAACTCCGAGGCGCGTTGCACAGAACTACTCCAGCTGTACAGGTACGAGCACCCCAGGCTCGAAGAATTGAGCGACTAGCGGTAATGTTGGGCTGGGTGGGGTGAGGTACACAGAGAGAGAAGAGAGACAGACAGAGAGAGAGAAAGAGAGAGAGAGAGAGAGAGAGAGAGAGAGAGAGAGAGAGAGAGAGAGAGAGAATTCAAACCATCTATTGAGAGAGAGAGAGAGAGGGCACACTGACGCAGCACCCAGGGCGCCTAGAGCAACGCAGTGTTTGGACTGCCGCTCCTGCAAGCGACCGCGGACCTGTGGGGGCCCAGCGGGTGGAGGGGCAGTGGCAGAGACAGAGCCACAGAGAGAGAGAGAGAGAGAGAGAGAGAGAGAGAGAGAGAGAGAGCGAGAGAGAGAGAGAGATTCAACATGGGGGCGCCGAGGGCTACGTGAGCAACGCAGTGTTTGGCCTGCCGCTCCTGCAAGCGACCGCGGGCCATTGGGGGGGCAGCGGGTGGGGGGCAGAGAGACAGAGAGACAGAGACACACACACGCACGCACACACACACACACACAGAGAGAGACCACAAAGAGAGAGAGAGAGAGAGAGAGATTCCACTGTTCTGCCTGCCGCTCCTGCAAGCGACCGCGGACCTAGCGGGTGGGGGGACAGAGACAGAGAGACACACCGAGAGAGAGAGGGAGAGAGAGAGAGATTCCACGGCAGGATTGACATGGCACCCAGGGCGCCGAGGGCTACGTGAGCAACGCAGTGTTTGGCCTGCCGCTCCTGCAAGCGACCGCGGGCCTGTGGAGCTCGCTGGACCTGACGCACGTGCCCCCGGAGATGAGACCCAGCGCCTGGCTCCTGCTGGAGCAGGTCCTGCTCTGGTGCTTGCTCCGCCACCAGGCCGCTGCCTTGCGTTTTTTGCAGGTACTGGTCTGCTCTCGTATGCACGACCCGTTCACGTCTGCTCTCTGTTGTAGTGTCTTGCGTTTTTTGCAGGTACTGGTCTGCTCTCGCGTCGTGCGTTGCCAGTTACGTCTGCTCTAGTGTAGTGCCTTGCAGGTACTGGTCTGCTCTCGTGTTGTGCATTGTCTGTTCACGTCTGCTCTAGTGTAGTGCCTTGCGTTTTTTGCAGGTACTGGTCTGCTCTCGTATGCACGACCCGTTCACGTCTGCTCTCTGTTGTAGTGTCTTGCGTTTTTTGCAGGTACTGGTCTGCTCTAGTGTCGTGCATTGCCTGTTCACGTCTGCTCTAGTGTAGTGCCTTGCGTTTTTTGCAGGTACTGGTCTGCTCTCGTATGCACGACCCGTTCACGTCTGCTCTCTGTTGTAGTGTCTTGCGTTTCTTGCAGGTACTGGTCTGCTCTCGTGTTGTGCATTGTCTGTTCACGTCTGCTCTAGTGTACAGCTTGCCGCGCCACAGCGCTGCCTTGCGTTTTTGCAGGTACTAGTGCGTTTGCCCGTTCATGTCTGCGCTAGTAGAGCGGAAAGGCGGCTGCCCTTGCGTGTTTACAGGCACTACACATAGGGCCTGTGTGTAGTGCCTGCTGCGATGCCCTTTCATGGCTCTCGTGCCACATGTGGGCCTGGGCTCGCGCTGACAGGCTCACAGCAGGATATGGGTGGAGCTGGCCGGTTGCTGCAAGGGGAACTAGAAAAGTACGAGATGGTACGGTTTCTTGTTGCTGGTGTGATTTTAGGGTCCCAATGGTCGTTTGTTGCTGGTTTTTTTTCTTCTGATGGTACAGGATGGTATGGCCTCTCATTGCTGGTGCTCATTTCATTTTATGATGGCACGGTCTTATGTTGCTGGTGTGCGTTTAGTCATGGTTCGGTCCCTTGCTGCTTGGTGCGGGCTCGTATTGCTGATAGTATTCTATGACACTCTCATAGTACGATCCCGGTCGATCGCCGATATGTTGCCGATATGTTGCCGATCTCGCACTGCGAGGAGTGTGCTCGCGTACTGATCCCACAGTGACCTGAACAAGGCCCGCGACAGCTCAAGTTGGCGACGCAAGAATAAAATCGTCATCAATCTTCAGGCCTTGGGACTGATTTTTCGCCTGACAAGTGCGCAGGTGCTGGAGAATGCGCTGGATGGGTTTCTCAAAGGCAGTGCGGAACAACAGCAGCGTGGCAATGAAGGCCTCAAGTCTCGCATACGGAGTGTCGCCACCCAGGTGGGTCGCATACGGAGTTTTATGTTCTCACAATCGTTTTTGGAAATTGCATATTCGCAGCGAGAGGTGGAGGAGGGGGGGGCGAGGGAGGGAGAGAGGGAGAGGGGAGAGGAGCGGGGAGTGGGGAGAGGGGAGAGAGGGAGAGGAG
>QUTJ01031719.1:0-15830 GCA_003573635.1 Goniomonas avonlea | reverse complement strand
GAGCTCTCGCCACCGACGCACGCTCCGCAGCACAGCAAGGTGTCCAACTCGAGCTGCGGTCAGGGCACAGGCGCGACAGAGACGGTCGCGGTTCTGCCTCAGCTGGGACGCTGCCCCACTCCAGGCCATAAAGGTTCGCCACACGCTCGCGCACCGCCGCTGCAGCACGAGCCGCTCAATAACCTCACGTCTCCTCACGCTTGCAGCCTCTGCGGTCGCAGCCAACACCTGCTGCATCCTAGACCCTTCCGCCTCCAGAGCTGCAATTCGCGCGGCTCGGACAGCATCTCGCTCCGAGAGACTCAGTCTTCGACCGGAAGCAGTGCGGGTCGCCCACTGTGAAAACGCTGACGATGCCCGCCGATGCGCCAGCCGCCCGAGAGCACGAGATGACACCTTGCGGCTCCGAGTGCGACGGCATGCAAGGTTTCTCCAGGCATCCAGGGCATGAGATAGTACCACGACCGTTCTGCGATGCGCACACTGCTCCACGCGTGACAGTGTTCGCCGAGTCCGAACCCGCAGTGCTTCGGCTTCAGCAGCTTGGTGTCTTTCAGTTTGTTCTTGAAGTAGCGCAGCCAATGCCGCACGCTGTGCCGTGTACGTGGCCTTCTCCCACTGCTTGAACGCAAAAACACTCAACCTCCGCTGTGAGACATGAGCGATAACCTTCAAAACGCGCCTACAGCGTCCCCAGGTTGCCGCCAATTTTCTCCATGCAGAGAGCGCCTTCCGGGCAAGGCGGCAATTCCATCCTCTCGCCCACTTGCTGAGCAGTTTTTGATGGCGGTGCTCAGTCACAACAGCACCCGCGAGTCCATCAAATGCCCGCCTGAGGTAGGCGAGATGCAGTTGAGATTCCATCAACTTGCACAGTTGCACACGGCGCGCTTTGTCCTCCTTGGCCGCGGAAGCCAACAACTGCCTCAACCGTGACTCTTCTGCCTCGAGGCCTGAGATCCTTGCAATTTGATGGGAGTGCCGATCCGCAACTGCCATTCTCTCTGCTCGCCTGGTGAGATGTACCCACTGAGTAAACGCCGACGCCGCAGCTCGTCGCGTACGATGCTGACCCACTCTCGTCTCTGCGGTTCGGCGCTGCTTCGTTGCAGCAACCAATCCACGCCAGCCTTGGAAGTGGCTTCGTGCGCAGCGATCTGACAGCCGCCGCATCATTGGTTGCACAAGTAGACCCCGTTGACATGCTGCCTTTGCCGCTGTAGCAAGTTGTTTGAACGCGGTTGCCATGCACATGTACCGTAAGCGACCAAGGACTTGAACGTACGACCGCTGGCAAGCTACCCTGGTAGCCATAAGCTGTTCCTGCTTTTGGAGCCAGCCCTGAGCGATGTCGGCGCGCAAGCGAGACACCTCCTCTTCAAGATCACGCGCACGAGATCGCTCTAGTTCGAGGTTCGCATCGAGGGCTTGACATTCAGCGAGCGCTTGCGACCGTTTTGACTGTTGAGTCTTCGTGCGCCACATGCGCAACTTACGAGTAACCAAGAGATGTGCAACTTGAGTTGCCGCATGGCGTGAGGTTCGCTGGAGACGCGCATAGTCTCGCCAGCGCACCAAATTTTGTTGCAAGCGTCCTTGTGTCATTTTGTGGAGAGCATGGGCACGGAGACCAGCAGCTTCCGTCCGATACCGTTGGCTTTCTGCAGTGACGGCTGCCAACTTTGCTGCTTGAGCATCATGACCCTGACCCCGTCTCACGTCTCGAGAAATTCTAACCTGGGTTGCCCACAAGTTGAACATGGAGCGTCTCTGTCGCCCCCGACACTGGGTCTGCACGCGCAACAAGACAGTGCGACTGCGAACTTGGCCGAGGAATCGCATGTGCCACATTACGAAACTCGACTTCAAGCCTGACGTTCGGAAGCGACGGGCGAGCGCAGTGGCGGTGGAGTGCCGTTGTCGTCGTACTGCGGCAGCGCTCGCAAGCCGGTTGAACGCCCTCGCCATCACAACCTTCTGAAGTCGTGCAGCAAGTCCCTCCCAAATTTTAAGATGGCGTGAGCTTTCTGTCTGCAAGGTGGCCTGGCCGAGGGCCGTGGCTTGGGTGAGAGCAGTCGTCAAGCGGTTGACCTCGACTTCCAGGTCAGCGACGCGCGCCATCTCAGCCTCCTTCTGCGCCTGCAGCAACGCAATTTCCTGTGCGCTATTGGACAAATTCAGAGAGAGAAGTTTCAGCTCAAGCAGCTGCTCATTCTGGAGCTGTAATAGACGCTGGAGCTCAGCGTTGCGAGCCTCGAGGTCCTCTGCAGAGATCGCCGCGGCAGTCTTTCTCGCCTCAGCCTCGGCCTTACACTCTGCAAGACACCGCTCCAGCGCCAGCACGGTTTCCTGCAGAGCTGAAACTTGAGCAGCCTGTTGGTCTTTAAGGGCAGCGTCCCGAAGAGCTTTCCCCTTCGAAGCCCACATATCGAACGCGAGCGAAGTCGTTCTGAGCAAATAGCGGTCCAACACTCGATCAGCAGCCTGCTCAGCGCTCTTGTTGCTCTCAAAGAGTCTCACCCACGCCGTAAACCCTCGCACAAGGGCTGCGACACGACGGCGACGATCAATGTTGTTGACGACCACACGGCGGTGGCGGCCTGCGTCTGCTGCGTTAGACAGGACACTGAAAGCCAGAACCAAGGAGGAGCGCTGGCGCTGCCTCAGTGCACCTTCGCACAGCTCGACTCGGCGCGAAATGTCAGCACGCGTCAAGGCTTCCATCCGCAATACATTCCCCTCCAGCTCCTGGATGCGCGCTGCGTCTGTCGCACTTCGCTGCGTTACTGCGCACCTTCGAGCAGCGTTCGTCTCCTCACGCCACCGGCCAAAAGCTACCGCGGCACTGCGGTGGACCATGTGTTTTAATGCCCGAGCAACAGCCTTACCACCTCTCTTCCTCCCACCAACTGTAGACCGCCAAGCTCCGAACGCACGAAGCATCCCTCTTTGTCCCCACCGCATTAACACTCGAAGGATCACTTCGCGTCGCTGTAGCGTTGCAATACGTCTCTGCTCAGTCAAATCTCGAGAGGCTTTCTCTGTGAGTTGGTCCGCAAGTTGCTTGCTTTCCTGCAGCTCAAACTGCAACTGCCTGATCATCTCGTCCGAATCAGCAGTTGCGCGACGAGCGCGAGCGGTGGCTGCAGCGAGAGCGGCTCGCACCTCTTCCACTTCAATCTCGAGTTGGGCGAGACGGGCTTGCTGCTCTTTCTCCTTCGCAGCCTGGGCATCCTTCACAAGTCCTCTCCAGGTCCCAAACACGGTCGATGAGTCCGGCCGCAACTGCGAATACGTTCGCAGAGTCGCACTGCGGCAGTGTACCCTGTCTGCCACAAACCAACGCCACGCCCCAAGCGCGCGCGCGGCCGGCAACCGCTGCAGTGTCCACACCAAGCGCTCGCAGACGTGACGACGACGAGTTCGCTCATCCAGAAGTGTTGCGTGCGCTTGAGCGCCTCTCGCTGTCAGCGCGCTATTGAGCCGCTCGATCTCCGCCTCGAGGTCGACAACACGCGACAGACCCTCATCAACGCTCTCGCTCAGCGCGGAGGCGTTTGCTCTGGCCTTGGCTTGGGTCGAAAGTTGCGCCCGACGGCGCCACCGCCGAATGCTGCGAACAACGGCCGTCTGTTCCAGCCGATCTTGGGTCGTTTGCAGACGCTTTCGAGCACGTGTTTGCGTTTTCCAGTGCGAAAACACACAATGGACAGCGCGGCTGGAGTGGCGATCACGAGCAACCAGCGAGAGGCGTCGGGCGTGTTGCAGTTGTGCGGCATGATGCTGAAGGCGTGCGAAGGCCCTCGAACGAGCCTGAAGCTGGATGCTTCGCTCCCGGAATCGAGCAGCAGACGAAACAGAACTGCGAAGTTGGGCAGAAAGCGTCGCGACACTGCCTGCCATCTCGTCCTTCTCCAGACCCAAGGAGGCGAGCTGCGCCAGCAACTCGTGGATCCGGGACTCCAACTCCGCTTCTTTCTGTGACTGCAGTACCGCGACCTCCTGGGCATCGTTGGTGAGCGTCATTGACAGCAGCTTCAGCTCCAGGAGCTGCTCATTCTGTAGCTGAAGATTGCGCTGTAGTTCGGTATTGCGGGACTCGAGCTCAGCTGCCTGCGTCTCTGATGCTACCTTGCTCGCCTCCGCGGAAGACTGGCACTCGGAGAGAGAGCGTTCCAGTGCCAACACTGTGGCGTGAAGATCTGAGACCTGAGCGCTGTGACGGGAAGCTTGCACATGTGCTTGCCACCGAGAAAATGCCGTCGAGACAGTCGTGAGACAGACGTGCGCAGCGGCCCTGTCCGCGCGAGACTTGCCAACAACGACCATTCGCCACATCTTAAACGAACGACGAAGGACGGCTGCACATCGTCGCTGCAGGGTGTTATTCAAAACTCCGCCCCGAACGCGTCCGGCCACAGCAGCACTTACAAAGCGAGCAAAGGCACGAGTCACAGTCAACTGCTTCCAGTGGCACACAGCACGCTCGTACTGGGTTCTCTTGCTCGCCCTTCTGTCCTCGTCAAGCTGTTGGAGGAGCTGCTCAGACTCCAGCTTCTCGCGCTGCAGCTGCTGTTCTAAATTTTTGAGTCTCGCAGACCAACCCGTGGAGTCACGTTGTGCCTTGGATCTCAGGTCCTCGACCAGTTCGGTCATGTACTGGAGCTCAAGTTCGATCATGGATGCCTTAACTTCGGCGTCAGCTGTGGCTTTGCGTGCCCGGCCAGTGGCAGCAGTCAAAGCCTGCCGCAGCTCTTCAATTTCTGACTCGAGCTCAGTGATTCGAATCTGTTGCAGATGGCGTTCACTCGCCGTGGCCTCCCAGACCTGCTTCACCCACAGTCTGAAGGAAACAACGGTTGCGCGACGCCCTCGCATCTCTGACGCTCTTGCCACAGCCACGCGCCCACGACGCTTTCGCTGAGCAGTCGCGCGCCAGCTGCTCAGCACAGTTTTTACGACGCTCACTCGTTGGCGTCGAGCAACCTTTCCGGCTGCTACGCGCCGCCGCCGGCGACAGACTGTCGCTCGCACAACAAGGGCGAAAGCTCGCACAACACATCGCAGCTGAACGCGCCGCAACGCTCCAGCGACTGCAGCGCTGCGAGCCTCCTGACTCCTTGCCGCTTCAACCTCGAGAGATCGGGTGAAATCGGCCTGCTCAGCCTCAAGGGCTCGGATGCGAGAGGCGGAATCTTCCACCGTTCGCGCTGCGCGTTGCCGCTGCGACGAGAGGGCAGCGGCACGCAACACCCGCAATGCCCGCGTGGCCTTGGAATAAGATAATAGTTTAGAATATTTAGCATGATCGTCTCGCTGTCTTCGCTTGCTTCGTGCCGCCGTGTACAGCTCCCCAAATGCTCGCGCAAGGAGCGATCGACCATGGCGACGATGCAGCAGCGCCCCCATGGCTTTGTTGCGGTCAGCCCAGGCTTGAGCGTGTTGCCACTGCTGCCTCTCGAGTTCCGACTGCGCCTGGGAGAGCTCCTCCTCCCCGTCAGCAACTCGCCTCAACGAATCATCGACAAGTGAACAGCACCGGTCGACCTCAGCCTCCATAAACGCGGTCCGCTCATGAGAAGTGTCCAGAGCGAATTGCAATGTGTCCACCTCCATACTGAGGACCTTAGACCTGTTTGATAGCTGTCTCGCCCCCAGATGGATCCACGTCCGTACAGCCCGCTTTACTTTCCACTCCTGCATATGGGCAGAAGCACTCTCCGCCTTGGCCCTGGTGGTGGCCGACATTCTAGAAAATAATTTGAGATCTCTTACAGCCAGCGAGAGTTGACGCCGACATCTCCAGTGCGCTGCGACCTGTTGGAGTCGTCGCGAGGTGCGTGACCTCGCCGACGCACACCGCCACCACGACACAAACTGCTTCATTCTGCACCGGAAGAGCAGCGTGGCGAGGGCTTCGGGGTTCACGGCTGGCTCGGGCTCGCGGCGATGGGTCAACAAGGACAATTGGGTTTGCGTCTCAGAATACAGCGCTCTGAGCCTCTTGAGCTCTGTATCAGTTTTAGCCGAGTTGTCCTCTTCGGTGAGGAGCAGCCCACGGACGCGTTCCAGCTCCAATCGAAGCAACCCAGCAGAAACCCGCTCCTCCGTCAGATCAGAATGCAACCGGTTCGACTGTGCGGCACTCTCAGTCGCCACCCCGTCTGCTCCCGCCAACAGAGCTCTCAGCTCCTCAACCTGTTTTAACAATTTCTGTTCTCCACGACGGGCACGAGCGAGCTCCTTGACTGCGTCATCACCCTCCCAGAGAGCGCTCTCGTGTGCAGCAGAAGCCTGCGACAACTTCCTGCCAAGGGCATCGTTGCGCTCCTCTGCATTCGCCAGCGCAGCAGTCAACGACAACACCTGGCGCTCTGCCGCCTCCACACGCCCAAGCAGTTCTTGTGCCTCGCGTTGTGCTGCTGCTTTGGCTTCTTCGGCAGAAGCTCGGGCTTGGTCAGCAGCTGCAGCACCGTCAGCACGAGTCTGTGCTTCCGACAGCTCTCGTCGCAGCTGTTCTGCCCGTGCCTGCTCGTCGGCCACTTGGCGCCTTACAAGGAAGAGCTCATTGGACTCCTCTTCGGTTCTCCTCTCAGCCTCGAAGAGCTCCTGCTCCAGTTTCGATAGCTCGAGTTGTAATCGATCACACTCGTTAGTCTGCGAAGCCAGTTCCGACTCCATCTCACCCAGCATCTCCTCAGCTTTCTTTGCTCTTAGACGACACGCTTCTTCAGATTGCGTCAAATCCAACACGTTTTGCTCAGCTTCACGGAGCCGCTGCTCAGCTGCCTCCAGCTGCGCTTGAAGGGTGGCAACGAGAGCCGCGGAGCCAGCCTCTGAGCAAGCAAGCTGGCTCTTGCAACGCGCCTCCGAGCACGTCAAGCTCGCATTCGCTGCTTCCAGCTCCTGCTGTAGCGCATCCACTCGATATTTGTGCTCTGTTTCACATTGACACAGCAGGGCTTCAAGAGCGCGGAGCCTGGACTCTGCATCAATAGCCCGCTGCTGCGCATCCGCAGCTCGAACTTGGAGAATCTGTGTCTGCTCTTGGAGGGCCTCGACAATGCCCGACACCAGCAGCCTTGCCTCCTCGGACCTCAAGTTATCAGCTGCGGACTTGGCAACAAGCTCATCGAACCGTTGCTGTTGCAGCTCTAGTTCGGAGCAAGCTGCGTCTGCGCGCATTCGGGAATCTTGTTCTGCTCGCACTGCGCCTGCCAGCGCCAGACTAACCCTCGTCAGCTCCTGCTGCAACTCACCAATCTCCGCCTCAAGCTCTTCCCGAACTCCTTCTGCCTTCTCTGCTCGTCGCTTCCACGAGGCCTCGGACTGGGTGAGCTCATCCAGGGACTGCTCAGAGAGCAAGAGAGCCGCCCGAGCTTGCTCCAAACCAGCACACGCGGCGTCCGCGCGAGTGAGAGCCTCGTCAGCTCGTCGCTCCGCGTCTTGCAGCGCATCCTGCGCTTGCCGCATTTTCTCGCACTCCTTCTGCAGTTTATCTTCCGCCTGGCACAGTGAAGCTTGCAGGGTGTCGCATGCCTTGGAGCGTGAAACCAATTCCGACTCCATTTCCTCCAGCAGCGCTTCTGCCCTCTGCGCACGAAGATTCGAGGCTGCCTCAGAACAAGTCATATCCGCCAAGGAGCGCTCGGAGACCAGAAGAGCGGCTTGTGCCTGCTCGAGATCGCTACAAGCTGCGCCAGCCCGGCTGATGGCAGCGTCTGCCCGTCCCTCGGCAACCCGCAAAGCCTCCAGCTGCCGGTACGCAGCGTTCCGGAGTTCTTCCTCCAACTTGGACAGCTCCAGTCGCAACCGGTCGCACTCTTGAGTGTGGAAAGCAAGCTCAGCCTCTGTCTGACCAAGCAGCTCGTCCAACTTTTGCGCCCGCAGTGTGGCGGCTGCTTCTGCCTCGGTCATGTCCGCCAAGCTGTTCTTGGCCACGCGAAGCTGCTGTTCCGCAGTGTCCACCTGCGCTTGAAGAGTGGCAATAAGAGCCGCAGCATTGGCCTCGGAGCACGATAGCTTCACGCTTAGAGCATCTGCACGTGCTTGAGCGTCTGCGAGCTGATCCTGCAGCTGCTGCGACTGTTGCTGCAGAGCAAGGACAATGTTAGAGACCAGCAACCTCGCCTCCTCCGCACTGGCAGCGTCGGCAAGTGACTGGGCATGCAGGTCTGACAACCCCTGTCGGAGCTGTCGCTGCATTTGCTCCGATGTCCCCAAACTCCTGAGCAGCGAATCAACCTCCTCCGTCTTCTGTAAGGCGTCCTTCTCGGCCTGAAGCAGCCGTCTCTGCTGTTCAGCAGCCCGCTGCTCAGCTTGGTCGAGCTGAGATCGAAGGGAAGCAATGAGCGCACCGGTACTTGCCTCTGACTCAGCCAGTGCACTCTTGAACGCCACTTCTGCCTCTAGCACGGCTTTCAACGCTCGGTTCAACTGCTGCTGTAGCACTTGTCGCTCGCCCTCTGTTCGTCGGAGCTCGGCCGCGAGAAGGTCAGCACGAGCCTCAAACTCCGAAGCGCGCTGCACAGCAGCGTCAAGCTGAGACTGGAGAGCGACGGTCTCTCGCTGAAGAGTCGCCACAAGGTTCGACACGAGCAGGCGAGCCTCGTCTGCGCTCGCTGCATCAGCACTAGCTTGAGAGCGCAAATCGTTGAGTTCACCCTCGGTTCGTTGGAGCTCAGCCGCGAGAAGGTCARCACGAGCCTCAGACTCCGAAGCGCGCTGCACAGCAGCGTCAAGCTGAGACTGGAGAGCGACGGTCTCTCGCTGAAGAGACGCCACAAGATTCGACACGAGCAGGCGAGCCTCGTCTGCGCTCGCAGCGTCAGCACTAGCTTGGGCGTGGAGGTCGTTGAACCCCTGGCGCAATGCTTGCAGCATCTGCTCGGATGTCAACAGCCGACTGCGAAGGGAAACCAGCTCCGACTCAGCGTCTGACAGCAGCTGAGTCTGTTTGGCCGCTAGTGACTGAGCCGCAGCTTCAGAATGTGTCTTGTCCGACAACTGCTGCGACACAAGGGCCAGTTGCCGTTGATTAGAGTCCAGCTGCTCCTGTAGTGAGGCTGTCACTGCGGACGAGCTGGCCTCAGCGCAGGCAACCTGCCGCTTACACCAGGCTTCCGCTTGCATCAAACAGGACCTAGCCGCGTCAAGATGGTATTTGAGCAGGTCCCGCTCTTCATTCGACCTGGCTATCCATGAGCCTTGCTGATGGTGGAGCCGTTGGCTCTCCTGCAGTGCTTCCTGCAGCTGTTCCTCCAGCAAGCTCACCCTGGTCCCGAGGGTCTCAGCATTGTCTGTTGCCCTCGTTAGAGCAGCCTGGAGTCTGGAGGTGACGATCTTGGCATTCTCCTCGGCGGCGGCAACTTGTTTGATCAGACTCTGGTGGATCTCCTCCATTTGCACGACGCTCTGATGCGTTGACTCAAGCTCGAGAACGCGAAGTTCGAGAGCGTGCCTGTTGGGGTCGCCCTCAACTGATGCTGCACGGGCAGCCTGAAGCAGAGAAACTTGCTCGGACGACTGGGCCAACTGGTTCTCAAGCTGAGACACTTGTTCAGAAGACTGGGCCAACTGTGTCTCTAGTTGAGACACCTGCCTCCCTGACTGGACCAACTCTGCCTGGCGAGATTCCAAATCAGCCAGGAGCTGCTGGTTGGCATGAGAGTTGTCACTGATATTCGCTGCAAGCTTGGCTTCGATCAGCTGCAATTCCTGATCCTTTCTAGCCAGCTCTTCGATCAGCTGCGTAGTTTTGGCCACGTACATGACGGACGAACTCTCGGCCTCGTCGGCTCGAGTACAATGCTGCATCATCTCATCTTGCAACTGTCGATAACGGGCTCGCTGAGCCTCGAGCGACTGCTCCCCTAGCGCAACCCGCCGCTGCAACTCAGTGAGAGCGAGTTGTGCCTTGACGTGAGCCTCCTCCAGCCGTTGGCTCGCCAGTGACGCCTGCGTGTGCTCCGCGTCAACTTCATGAAGGTGCTTCGTCATGCTTTCCACCAGAGAGAGTTGCCCCACGAGGGCAACTTGGGCTTTGCCAGCCTCCGACGCTGCACGGCACATCCGGTCGCGCTCGTTGAACAACTGAGCCTCGAGCGCCATGATTTTGTTCTCATGGCGGCGTCGCTGCTCTTCGTACTCGAAACTCCGAGTGTCAAACGTCGCCTGCTGGTCCGCTGCCTTCAGGCGAGCCTGCTCCAGAGCTGACTCAGCTGCTACAGCGCGCTGCTGCAACGCCGCCACCTCGGTGTGGTGCGTGTGTTCAAGGTGCATAAGTCCGGCTCTTGCCTCGTTCAACTCAAGTTGCACCCCGATTTCGCTTGTCCTTGCTTGTGTCAGCTCAAGCTGCACTTCCGCCAACCGCCGCTGCTGCCTGCCGGAGTCGCTGCGCAAGCTTTGGACCTGCCCCTCCGCTGCGGCAACCTGGTGTTCAAGTTCCATCTGTGGCACCGCGTGTGACTGCGCTGCAGAGCGGCAAGCTGACACCGCTGCACGAGCATCATTAAGCTCCCCCTCCAACCTGGAAATAAGCAAATCCTTTTGTCCGAGCGAAGCGGCATCTTTGCGCAGACGAGAAATCTGCTCCTCTGCCGCAATGACTTGGACCCGAAGAGAGTGTTCGTGATCTCTGGCCAGCTGTAACTCAGTAGACGTGCGCTCAAGCTCGTGACGCAGTTGCAAAGATTCAGTCTCCGATACTGAAGGAATTTCAGCAAAGAGACGTTCTTCCATTGAACGAGATTCTCGGAGCTCACTTTCCAATTGGACAATACGTCTGTCCTTGGCGGCTAGAGACTCAGAGAAAACAGCCAGCTTTGTCTCAGTCTCCCTTCGTTGCGCCTGGAGCGCCATCACTTGGCCTCTAGCATGCGCAACCTGCTCTCGCTGCTCGGTGCGATCGGTCTTCACTTGCTCTTCCATAGATTGTAGCTGCAGCTCCAACACGTGGATCCTGGAGTTCTTCTGCACTTCAGACGAAAGCTCGGATTGCAGGCTGTCGCGCAACACGTCCACCTCTGACTGCGGTGAATCGGCTCTCATCGTCGCTGCTCTTGCCTCCATCAAAGAGAGCTTCTCGCGCAGCACGTCCAGCTCGGACTCCAGTGAGTTTGCTCTCTTCCGTGCAGTTGTTGCTTCTGTCTGGGAGCGTTCGAGCTGGAGCTTCAACTCCCCGAGTTGTGGTGTTATCTCTTCTCGCTCGTGTGACCCTTGCGTCAGGGCCGAAACCTTCTCCTGTGACTCTGAGAGCTGGCGGCGGAGACTGCCAACTTCCACCTCTAGCTCGTTGCGCTTTGTCAACGACAGCTCCGCAGCGTTAGTTGCAGATTCCAGGCTCTTTTGCAGACTCTGGTTGGTACTTGCGAGTTGCTGGGCTTGGGCTTGGGCCTTTTCTGCTTCGACAGTACGCAACGACAGCAAATGTTCGGCGTTTCGGCGAGCGCGTTGCTCCTGCTCAACGGCCTCCCTCAGGCTCGGCTTGGGGGGGAGGGTGGGAGACTCCAATGGAGCCGCGGCAGCCTGAGGAGTCAATGTCAAGCACCAACAGAAAGCCACACACTAGAAATAATGAAACAGGATGAGAGGGGACTCGAACAATGACGTCAGAGGAAAGCCGCGAACTCGAACAATGAATGCGACACACCTGCGACTTGAGATAGGCGAGGGACTGTCTGGATGAAATCTCTTGGCCCTCTGGGAACGCCAGCTCCACGACAATAGCGGCCCTGATGGTAGCCCGACCCAACGCCCCAGCGGCTGCCTCCACAAGAGCAGACACCGGAGCGAGAGAGAACTTGCCCCCCTCTACATATTCGAGGTCCGTCGCGGGAATTCTGGAGCTTTCAGGCTTGTTGGAGAGAATCGTGTCGAGCTTCAGAGCATCGTCGTGCAGTGAAACGCACCGCCGACGCAGGTGGGCCGCCGCCTGCTCCCATTCTTGCTCACGAGCAGTCGCCGCTGCAGCCTCTCGGTCGGCCTACAACACAGCTGTGAGGAAGAGGAAAGAGGGAGGGACGAGGGTCGAGGGAGGGGAGAGGCAGGGAGAAGGGAGGGAGATGGGAGGAAAGAGAGGGGGGAAGGATGAGGGAGATGGGAGGAAAGAGAGGAGGGAAGGAGGAGGGAGGGCAGGAGGAAGGTGTGACTCAGCGGTTCGCTTACCGCTGCGGCTGCTGCAACGGCTGCCTGCCGAGCCTCGTCAAGCTTGCGTGCCATGTCAGCTGAGGCAAGTCGAGCAGCAGACACCTCGGCCTGAAGTGCTTGGCGTTCGCCCAGGTGCTCTGCAGCAACTTTTCGTGCCTGGCTCACAGCGGCTTCCAGATCCACGACAGTCTGGGTGTTTGCTTGCAGCTTGCGATCCATCTGGGGCCAATGTGGGCAACTGGGAAACAATGCAGCGCAAACCCACCTTGTCAAGAGCAGACATGTCGGCAGTCCCGAGCTCGCTGAGGGCATCAAGAGCAGTCTCCAGCTCTGTCGACAGCCTTCGAAGATCGAACTCAAGTTTGTCAGCCCGTTCCTGCACATCCAGTCAGTCAACGCAGCGCAGCGGGTCAGCGTGGTGTACCTGCGCTTGGGAGCTCATCTTATGAAGCTCGGCCGCTTCTTGCTCTTTCGCTGCCAGCGACCTCTCACACAACTGCAACTGCTCCTCCAATCGAAAAACCGTCTGTGCTGCTGCGACGGATTCGCTTTCCACCTGAGCTGCTTTCCGCAGAAAAGCAGACGCAGCTACTTCCAGCTCACAAATCTGTGAAAGGGGGCGTGTCAAGGTGCAAGCGGCGCGAAAGAACAAAAGAAGAGAGTGCGGTAAGAAATACATGAATGGGAGACCCAAGGGCAAGCCCTGGTGCCAGGACAACACCGGCGCACCTCGTCTAGGAGAGTTCCTGCGTCAACTTGGGCAATACTGTCGTCATCCAATGACGAAGTGCTGTCTGAAGCAGAAAACATCGACCCGTCGAGGGCTTCGTGGTTAGGAGTCGCGAAAGTGCGACGAAGCGACACCTTGACTGCTTTGGCCTTTTGCAGTGCTCGATGAAACAAAGTGTCGTCGCCTTGAGCTGCAGCCTCGCTCTCAGCAATTGGGCGGACGCGCCGCTGCTCCAACTCCGTGACTGCCGCCTCCAAATCCCTCACTGTTCCGGAGAGCAAAAAGTCCTGTGTTGCACCATGAGCAGCAGTAGCTTCGTAAAAACGCAGGAAGGGGAACGCGCCTTTTCGCTGAGACGGACTTTCAGCTGCTGGGTCTCCTCGACTGTCATGGTAACTCGGTGTTGAGCATTCTCCAATTGCGATTGTAGCTCTCGGCAACGATGCTGTCGCGAGCATGAGCATTTTGCTGAGCTGAATCACTTGAAACCAGGTACCTCTGAGCGTTGGAGACTGTGCTCCAGCTCGGAGACTCGCAGCTCCAATTCGCGTGACCGCTGGCTCAAAGAGTCACGCTCCATCTGCAATGCAGGGTCCGCCGGTGGATTCGTCTGGAGCGCGGCCAAGTGCTGTGCTGCAGCTCGCGCAACTCCCCGCGCCTCACGCTCCAACGATACCATAAGGTCCAGCTCTGCACGCAATTCCGCTCCCTTGCTGCGCTCCTCCTGGAGTTCAGCTCGATAGCGCTTTAGCGCAAGTTAGTTTTTCTTCGAGAACAATGCTGCGAAAGGGGGCGCACCTGGGCCATGGTCCGTCGTTTTGCACTGTTCTTGTTAGTGCCGACTCGAGTGCTGCGAGGAGACAATATTGAACTGGTGTTGAGGCTGCGGCCCTCATCGCTCGAAGCGGAAGATTGCGTCGACGTGGGTGCATTGTCGGTACAGCTTGCAGACGACCGCAACGCGCCATCGTCGCTGTCGGACAGTCCGTTCCGCCACAGAGCGCGCGAAGCAGACTCCGTGAGCGGAAGCAGCACGCTCGCTGGCTTGCTACTACCGGTTGGTGGGCGTCCCGAGGAACTGCTGCGAATATAGACGGCTCGCTGCTCCGGGCCTGACGAAGGCAGGCTGCTCTCATCCGAGCTAGGCACAGTCGAACCAACCGTAGAAGACCCTGAAGGGGTCTCGCTCATCTGCTTGGTGCCCACTGCAGTGTCGCTGGTACCGGGCAAGACACGGACCCCATAATTGGGACTCTCGACAGCGGCGGCATGCAATCGTTTGAGCTGGGCGAGTGCCTCCCTTGCATGGTGCGACGAGCCCTGGAACTGAAATTCCAGGGTGTGGCTCCCACCCCGAGGCTTGATCTCCACAATAAGATCTTGAGACGTCGAGGTGCGCACATACATTGACTGAATTTGGATATGCGGCACACTGACGAGGACGCCGCTGTTTTTCCAAGCCATGCGAACATTCGTGAGGAAGAGCGTTCCGTACTGACCGTTGTTTGAGTTTGATGGCGCATGGAATACACCAGAATATTCAAAAGCAACTGTTTCCGTTTTGAGCACAGAAAAGCTGGTCCCAGCATCCTCTTCAAAAGAGACGTTGCGGAACGCTTTGCTGGCCTTGAATTCCAGCCAAGCCTCCCTCACGGAACTGAAGACACTCGGCGACGCAACCTTTCGGCTACAAAACACAAATTGAAATCGACTCCCGCTGAACGGCCCGGCACAAGAGATCCGGAGTGCCTCCATGCGAGGCTCAGATCGTGACTTGATTGACTTCGTGTTGATCGAGATGATGCTACTGAGACCGAAACCTGGTCAAGTTCAGCATTGCGTCGCAGAAAAACGACAGTAGCTCACTTAAATTCGTCTTTGGAGACCGTGCTGAAACCCAAATTACACGAAGGTTGGTCACATGGAATTCACCGGAGTCGCTGGAGCCATTGTTTCCTTTGGCATCTTCGATTCCACAAGCCGAATCAAGCACCACTTCCCCTCGTAAAGCATCCAGTTGGCTAAAAAATATTTTTCAGAAACGTGAGTCAGAAAAATACTCGTGCTTACCTGGCTGGGACGTCGAATCGGATTTCCTTGTCCTGCCTGCGAGATCATCATCATCAGCCGTCACAAAAAATGGAACCACGGACCACATGGGCAGCACGGCAAAGACGGTGTGTGTGTCCGCAAGTTCTAGCAGAAAGTATCACTGTAATTCACGTGCAGGTTGAAATCTGTATGTTGAGAAGTGCTGCACTCGTTGTTTTCTTTCCTGCCTGAGCTCGCCGTTGACTTTTGAAAGTGGCAGAGACGCTGACCGTTACTAGTATCGATACCGATAGCCAGTTTCCCGGCAAAATTCATCTCTTCGAACGAAGACGATAATTATTATGAGATTTACCGGTAACAGAGATTTATTTGAAATTATTTCCCATCAACACACCGACGTATGAACCGTCGCCGTTAATGCGAGAGACCCGGGTAATCCCGGGGCATACGGACACGTATGCGCCTGGCGAACCCGAACTCTCATCCTCAAAACTTTAATCAATTCCCGGCAACAGAAGAAGACAAGAAGAAGAAAGCAATCTGGCACAAAAGAAACTCCACCAGTCATTTATGGCTTGAAAAGTCTCTCTCTGGGCCGGTCTGTGGCCACATGGCAGAAAGTGCTCCCACGAACTTGAAGGATCCACCCGCGCTCGGACATTGTTCCACTAACGCCCCTATCGGGACTCGGAGGAAGCGGTCCATACGCGAATCTGCTCAGCGTGGTGCACAGTGGCTGAGTGTCTCGCGCACCCAAAAGGACAAAATAATTTACGAAACCGCGCTCAAGTGCTCACGACACAAATTTGCACAGATAACAGTGCGCTGTCGATTTTCGTGGTTTTTGACGGTCTGCAGAATCGGTGTCCCGTGTCCCGTGTCCCGTGTCCCGTGTCCCGTA
>QUTJ01031718.1:0-15828 GCA_003573635.1 Goniomonas avonlea | reverse complement strand
GGGGGGGTCCCTCACAGACCCACTGGCAGGGCTGGGACAAAAAATACTTGCGAGGTAAATGAAGAATAATCCACAGGTTGTATTGTTGTCTACTTGTACAAAGGAACGACGTCCACGATAATGCCTCAGACCCACTAGCAGGGCTGAGAGCAAAAAATACAGTCAAGGAGTACAGTGAAGCCGCTGGCTGTACGGACCCCCACTTGATCCAAGCCAAGGCCACAGTTGTGTGACACCCCGTCACCATCACCATCATCGCCATCACCATCATCGTAGCACCGCGCAATCACTGCGCGATGACACACCGGTGCGCCACTTCCTAAATCACGGTGGTATGATCACAAGACGATACCGACAGTTTGTGACTCGTGGTGCATGCAATGAATGCCAGGCAGAAGGCACAGTGCCGAGCACGTGTCAAGGTCATAAGGCAGTGCCGGACAATTATTAGAACTCGTCGTCATCGTCGTCGAAGGGTTGTTTTGACGACTGCTCCACGATGTCGTCCTCCACCGAGTCAGGGTCGACGGCGGCCTCCTGGGTGGTCGTCAGTGCGAGGAGGCAAGAGGAGCCGTCATGGTCTACGCGGCCTCCTGGATAGCGGGCGGGGGGGGGCGGGGCGAGGAAAGCAAGGGGTACGAGAGAAGAAGAGGGGGGGGGGGTTTCCAAACCTTCCAGAAAGACAAAAGGGTCTCTCCCCCCCCCTCTCCCTATGTCTCTCCTCTCGGTCTCGGGGCACGCACAGTGCATCTCTCGTCGATGGCCCCTGTCTCTGTCTGTCTGTCTCTGTCTGTCTCTGTCTGTCTGTCTCTGTCTAGTGCATCTCTCGTCGATAATGCTCCCCGCTGTCGGTCTCTGTCTCTGTCTGTCTGTGTCTGTCTGTCTGTCTCCCCCCCTCTCTGTCTCTGTCTCTGTCTCTGTCTCTCCCGTTGCGAGCAATATCTGATCCCTGGACCCACCAGTCCTCTTTCCAGTCCTCCTTCACCCTCACCTGGTCATGCACCGTAAAGCTCTCGTCGCCTGCGTCCTGGTTGCCTGCGAACATGCTCATGTAGTCGTCCATGCCCACGCCGCGAGGCGAGCCGGCCTCTTTCGCATCCTGCTCCTCGAAGTCGTCGTCGGAGTATTTCTCCTCCTCCTCCGCGTCGTCGTCGGCAACACACTGTGACCGGTGTTACTACTGCTGCACGTGCCTTGAGCTCGACGACACTGCGCCACACTGCGGATACGCGACAGACTGGTGTTGATGCGAGTGCACGTGTCTTGTGGTGTGATCGCCCAAGGAGGGAGCGCGCAGAGGGAATCACCTCGGCATCTTGATCCAACTTTGCCTTGGCAGCGGCTGCTTCCGCACGCTTTCGCTCCTCCTCCTCCTCCTCCTCCCGCCTTCGCTCCTCCTCCTCCTGTTCCGCCTTTGCCTTGAGCTCCCGCTCCCTCTCTTCCTCCTCCTCCTTTGCCTTGCGCTCCCGCTCCCTCTCTTCCTCCTCCTCCTCCTCCTTTGCCTTGCGCTCCCTCTCCCGCTCCTCCTCCTCCTCCTCCTTTGCCCTGCGCTCCCTTTCTTCGTCCTCCTTTGCCTTGCGTTCCTTCTCCCGCTCCTCCTCCTCCTCCTTCGCCTTGCGTTCCTTCTCCCTCTCCTCCTCCTCCTCCTCCTTTGCTTTGCGCGCCCTCTCCTCCTCCACCCGCTGCCTCTCCTCCTCCTCCTCCTCCTTGGCCTTCTGCTCTGCCTCAGCCTTCGTGCGCTCCTCCGCGGCCGCCTGTCGCAGCGTGAGCTTGGAACAATCGACACGACATGCTGATATTTGCACCCTCAACTCTGTGCACAAACATCCGACAAGGATGCTCGGAGAGTTTGACGTGGCGAGAAGGGAAAATAATCTGAGAGTCCATTTGAAAGAAGTTGAGACGAGAACCGGATCTGAAAATCGAGTGCAGAAACACCGACACAACGGCGTACCCTTGCCGCGGCCTCCTCCCGCTCCCGCTCCTCTTGGCCGGCGTCCTCGATCTCGTCGTCCACAACCTCCCCGTCCTGCTCCGAGGTTTGCAGCGCCTCCTCTCTCAATTTTCTCTCTCGCTCCTCGCGCTCTCTGTCCTCCAGGTCCTTGTCAGCCTGCGCCTGGGCCGCGGCCTCCTCCTCCCGCCGGCGCGCCTCGGCCTCCTCCTGCGCCTTCACCTCGGCCTCCTTGCGCGCTCTCTCCGCTCTGTTTGCTGTCTCAGCACCAATGAAGCGCGCTGACAAAACTCCAGGACTTCCGGCAAGACAAGATTGGAGAACACTTCTCACTCAGCCAGCTCACTTATGACAGGGGCGATGGAAACGCTTCGGACACCGACAAGATTGGAAAACACGTCCGACACCGTCTACCGTCCCGCTGCTTGACCTCCCCCCATTACAAGWCGATTGGAAAGCACCTCGCACATCACAGAATGAAATGCAGGCAGGCAACAAGTGAGCCAACACTCGAAACATCACGTGCATTGCCTCTTGCAACAGCGTCCCATATAAGCCAGCACATGTCTTAAGATACTCTCTCACACGCAACACAACCCACCACAACCCACGCACCCGCGTACGCACACATACAGCACAGAAACACCCACGCATCTCACACTCGCGCGCGCGCACACACACAACGCAGCATCGCCTCTGGGCCTCACAGCACGAGCAACGGACACACCTCTCGGCCTCCTCCCTCTCGGTGTCGTCGTCGGCAACGTCCTCGGCAACCTCCTCGTCCACCGGTTCCTCCTCCACCACCTCGGCTTCCTTGGCCTTGGCCTCCTCCTCCTTCCTCCTTGCCTCCTCCTCCTTCCTCCTTGCTGCCTCCTCCTCCTCCTTCCGCCTTGCCTCTTCTTCCGCAGCCACCTTCTCCTTTCGTCTCGCTTCCTCCTCCTCCTCCTTCCTCCGCGCCTCCTCCTCCTCCTCCTCCTTCCTCCGCGCCTCCTCCTCTGCAGCCTTCTCCGCCGTTCGTCGTGTCTCCTCCTCCTCTCTCTTCTTCGCCTCAGCAGCGCGCTCACTGACCACGGTTTAGTACTCCAGTTGGGACCATCCATGGCCGAGACTAAGTGCCAAAGGCTATGCCCTGATGAAAACAAGAGTGTGTGTGTGTGTGTGTGTAGATGCCAGAGTGTCAATACAAGAGCTTAACGCGTTGCGGTTCAGCGTCTTTGCCACCTGACGGGCGGTCGGGCTGTCGGTTCCCCACTTGCTCTGTCTCTCTGTCTGTGTCTCACTGGATATGGCTCGGTCTTGGTCTCTACCGCTCCACGGTTGGGAATCTCTCTGCCGCTTCGTAGAGTTGACGCAAACAGCCAAGACCAGGAAACCGCTGAGCGGCCAACGATACACAAGAGAAGGGGGAGGCATACAGGGGGGTAGGGCATACAGGGAGATCGTCGRGGGGGGGGGGGGGGGGGGGGGGCATAGAGAGGAGAGCGCATAGAGGGGGGATAGAGGGCATCAGCACTCACCTCTCAGCCTCCTGCTGTTGTTTTTGCGCTTCCCGTTCTTGCTTGCTCAGATTGTTGGCTTTCCGTGTGGCGTAGCCTCGGTACCTATCACCGTGTCAACTTGTTCTCGACCAAGCTTAAAAGTGGTTGGGTGAAAGCCGAAGCACATCCAACACTACACAGGAGTCGGATGAGGGAGGCAAGACGGCTTGAGACGAAGGGGCGGGAATAACAATGGTGCCAAGGTGTGGTGGAGGTGCAGGGGGCGAATTCTAGCCCAGGGTGAGCTAGAGATCACCTCGCGTTCACAGCGCATGCGCCACAAGCTTCACCTCATGAGGCGTAAGGTGAATATGTGAAGGTGAGGTGTGAAGGTGGTGATGACGCGAAGGTGAAGGTGAGGGTGTTGTGAAGTGGAGGTAAAGCGTAATGCTCACCGGCTCTGGATCGCCGTGGCGGCAACAACACTGGCATCCTCCTGTTTCAGCACCACAATCGAAGCACACCCGACCCCTGCCGCAGAGTCAGCCCTCCCTTAACAACATTCTCTGGTACTCCCACCCCTCTCGTCCAACAGTGCCCCCAAGGTCACGGTGACAGTGTCTGCGGCCGTGGCTGCGACTAACGGTGTGTCGAGACAGATTCTCTGCCGCAGCGCCCTGTGACTGTGACTGTGACTGTGACTGTGACTGTGACCGCATGCTTTCCATCCATGTTCCAGCTTCCACACTGGAGGAGTGTGCCTGAAAGTTGGAGCACCCCTCCTGGACCACAAGGTTCTAAGTGCCACAACACCTGGACCTCGGCGCCCCTTCTCGCTTGTGTACTGATCAGCCGCCCAGTCCAAGAGCTTCGCCCATTGCTCCCTCGAGGTGATGGGCTCGCCGTCACCTCCCCCACTTGGGTCGAACGAGAACGACACAGGACAGCCGTAAGTCTTCTGCAAGGCTTGCAGTGTCTTTGTCAAGTCCGCGCCTGGGGATATGTGAGCTTGAGTTGATGAGGGTGGTTGGTGAGGGCAAGGTGTGCTCGAGTTGATGGGGGTGGTGAGGGCAAGGTGTGCTCGAGTTGATGGGGGTGGTTGGTGAGGGCAAGGTGTGCTCGAGTTGATGGGGGTGGTGAGGGCAAGGTGTGCTCGAGTTGATGGGGGTGGGATCGACTCACTAGCATCAACCGTGGTCTCAGCGCTTGGTAGCACAGGCCCTGTTGATATCAAAACAACACTGGACATTGGGGGGAGCATGGGCGCAGGCGAGGGTGCAGCACTGCCGCCTTCGCCATCGTCGTCAAAGTCGTCGTCGTAGCCGTTTTGTGCTTGCGGTGGTGCTTGCGGCCCAGGCGGGACGTAGGCAGGGCTGCGCGGTCACGTCATTCTAACCGCTGACCTCATTGTTCCACCTTGTTTCCAGATAAACAGTCAAACTCTCGGTTGCACGACTGGCTGTGACTGGGCCTCTCGCAACCTCTCCCACTCTCGGTCAGCAGCGCAAGTCCGCAGATCTCTCGAGTTGAACTACTGGCTGCGACTGTGGCATAGACCCTGCGGTTGTTTGATTTCCGCGCCCCCGCCCTCCGCCCCCCGTCAGCAGTGCTCAGGTCAGTAGTGCAACAAGTCCTCAAGTCAGCAGCAAGTGCTCACCGCTGCGCAGACACTTGAGCCTCGAGCTGCGCCACTTGCACCAGCAGAGTCTGTACCCGCTTTTGCATCGACAGCGCCTTCTCGTCGCTTGCGTCGGCCCTGGCGACAACACGCGCCACCTCGCGCTTGAGGTTGTCCGCCTCGGCCTTGTACTTGGACCGCTCTGCTTGGCACTCTGCGCGACGCGTGAGAAAGAGGGCGGTGTGCGAGAGTTTGCTTCGAGCGTTGTGCTCTCGAGTGTTTATGCTGCTCTCGGGTGCTGTTTTGCGGGCGGCAATCACAGAGAAGGCAGGTCGCCCCTGCACATTGGAGACCTCCCACTGCAACCTCTCGCCCTCCTCTCGCCCTGTAACAACGGAGAAGGACTCACCCTGCAAACGACTGGCAAGGTCCTTGGGCTGTGACTCGGCTTCGCTCCCCTCACGCCTTGCACGTTCGAGCAGCATTTGATCCTCTCGTGCCTGAGACGAGGGTTTTAGGGGGGGAGGCAGGTAGCCTTGAGGTTCACCGGTCAGGCAAAACTCCATATTGTCCTCGCGATCATGCAGGCAGTTTAATGGAAAAGCAAAGAAAAGGGAACGTCCAAGCTTCAAATTTCACAGAAAGGGGGAAAAACTGTTTCTCGTGAGCACCGCGGGCAGCACTTCCCTCGTTCATTGTTTTGCATGTTCAAATTTTGCTTGGAGGATCGAAACGCACCTTGAGGTCTTTGTTGGTCTTGGTGAGGACCTTGATGCGCTTGTGCGCCTTATCGAGGTCCTGTTCCACCGCACCTCGCGACTCGCGCAGTCGCTCCAGCTGCCGCAGCGGGTCAGATGGGGGGCATGTCCACTCCACGGCAGTCCATCCCCATGCTCTCCTTACACTAGAACCCACACCTGCACTCTCCACACACTACAACCCACTCGATTCTGCTCTTGAACTACACCCCATACCTGCACTCTCCGCACACAACACCACTGCTTTGCTTCTTACACTCCACACCTGCAATACTCTCCGGCCGACAGTCTCCTTTGAGAGATTGCAACACATTTCTGAGTCTGTCCTGGCTCCTGCGTTTGTGGCTTTGCTGTGGGCACCGCACGAAACACGGTTCGAGGAATGTGTGAAGTGGCCGCCCTTACCTCCATTTCCAGGGCACTGTTGGTGCTAACGAGGACCGCAAGCCTGTCTGACATGGCCTGTTCTTTCCCTTTATTCCTCTGCGACATTTGGCGCCCTTCTTCCTCTGCTAGCCGAGTCCCGTTTTCCATTGTGTCTTCCAAAAGCCATTGAAGACGCCGGATCTGGCGTTGTTCCTCAGAAATGACTGACGAAAACGAACTGTAACATACCTCAGCCAGGTACGTACGCGCCTCTACTTCAAGCTCGGTAACACGCGTCACTCGAATGTCTTGACGCATTTTTTTGAGCTCGGCCTCTTTCTCGACGAGCTCCTGATCCGTGTCTCGCAGTTTGTTTTTCATGGCCAGAAGCAACTGCGTCGGCGCTCAATGAGAGCAGTGCAAAGGATGCAATACCTTGTTTTTGTTCTGTACTTTTGAACCGCCTGTAACCTTTCGCTCAACCAGCTCTTCGTTCTCTTTGACTGCTCTTCGGAGCTCCACTTCGGCTCGGATGGCGTGAGTTTTGAGTTTCAGTTTGTCCTCCTCCTGCACGCGTGTTATCGGGTGAATCACACATGGAAACACACCAGTGACGCAATTTTTTGTTTAGAAATTTGCAATTGCTCGTAGAGGTGCTCCCTGTCGTACTGAACTGCCTTGATGATCGGCTTCACTTTCCCAGATGTTTCAGATGACACTAGGGCTGTGCGCTTCTTCGGCGCGACATTGCCCCGCTCGTAGATTTGAGTCACATGGGAGAGATGGTTAGCTGCTGCATCTGATGGTCGCGGTCTTGGGTGCGCAGGCGGCGCAGCAGTTCGCAGGCGCGCGCCACTTGACATCGGCCGCTCTGCAGGCTTCGGCCGCTCAGCAGTCCGAGGTCGACCTGCTCGAATGTCAGCACCTCAGACAGCAAATTACCCTGAATGTTCGCAAAATAACATGCAAGCACTATACTGACTTGAGAGAGGCCTCCTTGGCAGACCATGGACCATCCGATCAGATGGTTTTTGATGCACCGCTTCGGCCATGGACATACCCTTGTCAAACTCGTCGTCGGAGCTGACATCTGCATGTCAAAGTAAGGTGAGTACGCGTTGGCAATTGTGGTGTCAGTGCACCTTCAATGTCATCCAGATGCTCCTGGAAACCGGCACGGGTACCGGACATTGGCAACACAGGTTTTTGAGCGTCCGAAACGGTTTTCAAGGACCTCGCAATGTATGAAGATTGCGCTTCAGATACCTTAGTCGATAGACAATCGAAGCTTCTCCTTGGAAGTGGCACCCGACTTTCAAACTAATTTTAGTCATGGCAATCTGTTTTCAATTTCACCCTAGTTACGGGAATACGTTGCAATCGCAATCCCACTACAATTGTAGGAGCAACGAGCAAAGGAAAAAGTGCGCGACTACTTCGCGGGAGTGTTGGAGATTAGCGAAACTCCAAGCCTTGACGTCACGCTGTTAAGGTCAAGTAGGACCAGGAGCCAAAGTTCGGGAACCAACCAAGATGTCAGATTCTTCCCCACAGCGATGCGACCTGTGCAATGAGATGTGTGACCTCAATCTCCAAGATGTCACGGACCTTGATTGCAATCGGTGCCAGAAGACCAGGAGCTATCATCCTGACTGCCTGCAGGTCCAAATCCGTGTTGCTTCAGTGGCAATTCGTGTCTCATTTCGTTGCAGGAATACCAGCGCACAACAGTCCGAAAGCGACGTGCAAACAGTGGGCGTCAATCAGGCTACTCTTGTCCGTACGGGTACTCCAAAGTCAGTGAAACCGGTGCCCCATGCAGTGGCATTATTCAGAAAACACATGCGCTGAAAAAGCGAACAACTAAGACCAAGCCATCAACGCCCGTGTCCACTCCCGTTCCGACACCGGTCAAAAGCGATAAAAAGGATAGCAGCGCGGTGCCCCACTTGCTTGGAGAAAACGATCTTGAAGAGGAGTTCTACGTCCTCCACAAACTCGAACGCGACGAACCTGAGTCTGGCTGGGTTGCCGTTCAAGAGAAGAAGAAAACCAAGGCACGACCGGAGGAACCACCGAAAGATGCACTTGCTTCTGCCCGAGCTGGGCCACGCCCGTCTTTCGCGAATATTGTTGCCTCCTACGCTCCACCCAAGGTGGAAACCTCATCGGCGTGGCCAGAGCCCCAGCTGGATCCAAGGGCTCTCAAAAAGAAGCAGCAGGCCGAAGCAGCGGCCAGGGAGCGTGAACAGGCAGAACTGTCAGCCAGGCAGCGTGACAAGGGTGAAGAGCCACAACTAACTCCGGTTCCTGCCAAGGCTTGGGCCACTCGGGAAAAGGAACAAGCCACTAATGTTTGGGCCGCTCGCTCGCCAGCCGTGACAGCTGCCCCAACACCGGCTGCACGTGCACCTTCGCCAGCACAACTGACCCCCAAGGAAGTGCCTGCACCGGTGCCTCCTCCAGTCGTCCCTGAACCCCCGGCCGGTGTGTGGGGTCGCTCTCTGCAACAGCGTCAACAGTCCCAGGAGGCACCCCCAGAAAACAACCAACCCGAAGAACCTGTCCCAACCCACAAAGTCACACAGCCCGTACCCCCTCAGCAAGCGCCTCAAGTGGGCCGCGTCCCTTCACCGAAGCAGGAGCCGCTGACGGGAGAACCAGATATCGAGAAGGAACTCTTCGGGTCGTGCGGCCTCGACCAGTTGCTGAGCGACGGGTAGGTCTTCATCAGTGCCTTGAGTCAAACTGGGTCCACCTCACTGTTCTTTTTGCTGCGTATCTCTGTGCCACCAGGGGCACGGCGACTTCATGCCTCGTCTCTGCCGAAGACACTCGTTGAGTTTTTGGTCTCAGCTTTCTGTCGCCACACTGCTCCATGGAACGCAGAACTCCCACAGCAAGTGTCTCGCGACAGCACGCTTGCTAACTCACATGCAGGGCTCCCGATGTCCCACCCTTGGCGGGAGCATCGAGCGCTATGTTTTCCGCCGGTTCCTTGTTCGACGGACCGTCGCTGGCCACCCCGTCCTCCGTCCCCGCCCACCCACTCGCCGGCTCGTTTTTCGGTGCATCCCAGGTGTCGCCGTTCACATTCGACACGCCGCGTTCTCCTTTGGATGGTGCTTCTGCTGCGGCATTCGCGTTTGATGGCGCCTCCGCGTTCATTGACCCATCAATTATGGTGAGAGCGCGGGTTGACCGTAATCAAGGCATACTAGCTCATACTCCCACCGAGATTTTCTCTGTCGGTGTCGCTCGAGATGTCTGTCCATGGAATCGACTCTCTCTCGCTCGCCCTGGCTGCTCAAGTTGCTGGGAGGCTTCAATCGTATCTCTGTGTGTTTGTATGTTTGTGTGTGGTTTGTGTCTTGTGTGTGTGTGAATCGACTTTCTCTATGCATTCACACCGCGCGACAACAGGCGTTCAAGCCACAGCAGCCATCGCAGCAGCCGGCCTGGGCTGGTCCATCCCAGTCCTTTTCCTCACAGGACCCTGACGGCCAGGTACCACTCGTGCCCTTCGTCCACCACGCGTGCCTTCTCACTTCCTTCCCTTCGCCGCACTTCGTCCACCACGCGTGCCTTCACACTCCCTTCCCTTCCGTATGCCGCACTTCGTCCACCACGCGTGCCTTCACACCCCCTTCCCTTCCGTGTGCCGCACTTCGTCCGTTGCGACCCTAATAGTCTCCGTGTCCATCACAGTCCTTCTGCGACTAATAGTCCGTGCCTGTTCATTGGCCATGCGTGCCCTCCGCATTGGTTGATTTTTCATTCAATCACATAACGATCCTCCTATCGTTCGACTATCGGAGTTATCTTGTCGTAGTCGAACGTCAGAGCCGCGGTGTGTTTTCCCCTACCCAATTCAAACAGTGACACGATCTCCGTCCATGTAGTCTGTGCGTGCCACAGTCTGTGACCTCCCGCTGACGCAGGACGACTCGGAAGATGACGGCTCAGACACTGGCACCTCTTCCTCCGGTGAAAGCGACCAGGTTCGTTGACTCTCTCTCGCTGGTTTCTCGTTGTGCGGGGTCAAATTCTCCTTCGTTCTTCTTTCTGTGTGTGCCTGTGTATGTCACAGGCTTCCGTCTCGCTGAGGTTGCGCCGGCGGTTGTTCGACTCGACCAATCGTCAGGCGTTTTCCGATTTTGCCGCTATTGGTCACGCTCATAGTATGGATAGCGGGGGTGCTCCGGTATGCGTTAGCTGTCTGCGAGTAGAAATGGTGAAGACTTGGATCTCAAAACGGAGAGCCTCTCGCTTGGATGATGCTTTTGTTCGCGCAACTGGACCCAGTGCGAGCGTCATTTTGGTTACTTAGACTTAAATCGGACCAAATCTCAAAGAACATGAGCCTAGAGTGTTGGTATCTGAGTGGTGCAACGCAGGAAGTGCGTCGTTCTAACGGCATCCTGGCGGCCCTTCACCATCACCGCCCACTGGTGCGCGCCCTTTGGTTGTGTTGGCGAACTGTCCGTGTTGTCTTCGCGATTTGCACAGTCCACGAGTGACAGGACAGGCGGGTAGGCCCGTGGGGGACCTGTGATTGTGTGACAGAGAGGTTGGGCGGGTGCGGCACAATCTTTGCTCAAGCAACTGATGCAACCGCTGGCAGACACAGTGGACCCCACAGCCGGACGATCCAGTGAACGGGAAGGAACTGGAACTAGAACCGGAGGTTCGTGCAAATCGCTTGTGGCGTGGCCTTGTCGTGCTAGTTCAGAAATATCGCAGCGACTCCAATGCAGCGACCTCAGATAGTCGACATATTTGACACTCGAGATGACCAAGAATCTCTATTGATGGGGAACCACTCACACCCGGTGGCAGTGGGACACCCCGGAGGCTGCGACCGACTCGCCTGCGGATCAAATCCTCCGCCTCCAAGAGATGTTGTACAGGTACGGGTGACCTCGCAGGAATCAGAGGTTGTGGATCAGAGGTTATGTGTGCTATCACCCGGAAATCGCAACACTGCCGTCCCTAGCTGAGGTCTCCCAGAATTGGCGATGTTTGTTCGCTGGAGCGTCGCTCTGCTGCCCTTCACGCAAGTGCTGTGGTGTAGCTCCCTTGCTGCCCTTTGGCGCAAGTGCTGTGCGCAGCGGAGGCTCCTCCCACTGTTTCACAGTCCCCGTGAATGCATATTGGAGGCGTCAGTCTGTTCCTGCCACATGCAGAGTGGAGCCACACTGTACCTGCCACTCACACAGTGGCAGTGCGCAAGTGGAGGCAGCGGAGTGGCGGCGACGCGCCGAGGGTGTCGAGCAGGAGCTTCTCCACGAACAGTGGTTGGCGGCCAAGATGACTCGTGGAAAGTTTGACATGGAGGTGCGCTTTTGTCGTCCATTTGCCCTTGCGAACGTGTGGTGGGTGCGGACTCCTGTTGACACACCCGGGCTGGTTCTGCAGTTATTTCCTCTGATTGGTTAAAAAGTTGGGCACGGTTGTTGTCGCCAGCGAGGAAAAAACCTTCGGTATTAGGGTTTGAGAATCGCAGAGGAGGTAGTAGAAGAGCTGCAGGCTGAGATATGGTTTAGGGTTTGGTTAAGGCGTCAGATCAGTCTGATCTAATTTGATTGATCGGGCACCTTGGGAGAGATTTTTCTGCGTGGGTCAGTAAGATTTTATTGCAGAACCAGCCTAACATCAGAACAAACTCTGGTCTCCGTAACACGCCCTTTTCGTCTCCACCGGGTATGCTGTCGTGCTAGTCCTGTGAGGTTATCCACCCTGCACTGTATTCGGTGCCAGACTGTACTGTACCAAACTGCTCTCTTTCAGACTGGAGTGTGCTGTGCTACACTGTATCGTACCAACCTCTACTGTTATCGTACCAATCTGTGCTGTGCTACACTGTACCGTAGCAATCTGTACTGTTCTGTACTGTACCCCTGTACCGACTTGTAACGCCCGTCACAGGTCCGTGCCGAGAAGGCGGAGGCGAGCTTGGCCAAGGTTTGCGCATCCCGGAAAAAAGCGTCAGAAGCTCATGCCAAGGAGATTCGAGCGCTGGTCGCTGCCTGCTCCTGCGGCGGGCGGGCCTGGCAAGCCGACTCTGCCAAGTCTGGCCCCTCGCCACCACATGCTGCAAGGCGGGTTGGCGTTGAGGTGCGTGCGCACTACGAAACGGGGGCGGGGTCAAAGTTGCAATATTCACCACCATGCGTGTCGTCTCCAGGAAGCGACTAGACGATACGCATTCCAATTTCGGGGAGACGAGGAACGTACATCATTCAATATGCATTGACAGGCAGGCCTTCTGACCAGATTCTTCGGTTTTATTGCACTGTTCTTGGGTTCGGTTCCCGTTGATGATCTGTTCGGATCTAGCCAGATGTTCGCTTCTGATCAAGTTCTTCAGTCTGTTGGCTCGAGTGTATCGGAGTGCGTGAGTGACGACGACGGGTACGAGATTGCATCCGAGCGGTCGGCGATGGAAACACCGCCCAATGTAGACGAGGTGTGCGTTTTCGTTTTAGGATTGCATTTTTTTGCCAGGAACAGGACTGTTTGTTTCCCTGTCGCCTAACACCTCACAGGACTATTGTTGCTTGGAAGTAAGGTTAAGTGGAGACAGTGTGCTGACCACCAATTTGCGTGCAACCAGTACAATACGGTGCGCGCTTTCTTCTCATGCCCCTTGACACCCTTTGTTTGACACCATTGCAGCGACGTGTACAAAAAGGTCAAGGCGCATGTGGATGGGTGCGCGTTCGAGCTTCGAAAAGGCGATCGTACTCTAGGCATCGCTGATTTGAGTTCGTCGGTGGCCGCTGCTGGCCTCTGCCCGAAATCCTCGTTGTCACTTGTGTGTGCCTGATCTTTTTCAGTAAAGCCACTCTGAAACGACGCTGTCTAGTTTGTACAAGGTTATTATTAATAGATGCTTCCATCTCGGATGGGGAAGCGAATCACGCGAGCTCCTTCGTTTCCATTTCCACGTTGATGCTGCCAGAAGCTGCTTGCATCCGAGCCCGGAACCGGACAACAGATGTTGTCACGAGAATCGAGCCGCCAATGAAAACAGCCGTCAGCAGAATTACCAAATGCGCCGATGGGAACTGGCGGGACGCGAGCCACAATCCAATACCGAATGGAAACCAGAGGTGCCACACACTGTGCCAGAACGCCACCCCTCCGATGTCTCCATTGATTCGGCAATAACGCGAGGTGCCAAGAAGGGTGATGCCGCTGACCAAAATGACCAAGTAAACTCCACGATCGGCCCAGGGAAGCCAAAACGAGTTGCACAGGACAAGAATCACATTCAATGTAGCCACACATCTGTCGAACTGATGCCAAACTGAGTCTTTCCCAAGATAGATCACATCAGCCAGTAGCGTGGCCATTGACTGGAAGAACAGGCAGCCGGCTTCAAACTGGATGGGAATCTTGATGCTCGGCTCAATGTGAAAATTATCCGCAAACAAAGTGAGTTCAAGGATGGCAAGAACCGAGAAAGTGAAGCTCGACAGCCCGTAGGGGGAATACCACTTGAGTCGCCGGTCGCTTCCGTCCCAGTCCTCGTGCATGTTGCAGCGAGTGTTGAACTGCTGAGCAACCGCCTTCTTGAGCTTATCCAACCTTGTAACAGATTCCGGATCCATAAGGAGAGGATCCTCAGCCAGGGTAGCCATTTCCTCATCGAGCGGGGTGTCGACGACGCACGGTTTCGACGTTGGCGACATCATGTCTTGCTTCTTGCGCCCGCGGCTGTTCAGTCGCACCGAGGATCAAATAGCTACGCTTCCCGAAATGTTCCCGTCTTGCCGTTAGGTTCGGCGTCACTCTGCCCTTTCGTGTCCTTTCGTGCCCTTTGGAATCAAGTTTGGATAGTATTGTGCAAACGGAAATGTACAAAAGTACCGTTTATTTGAATTGTGTGGGCGCAGCGCGCCGAAAGATTGGAACACTGGGATTGCCGGGTCCATCCGCATCCCGGGATTAGCTATCCCGCGGTTTGAGTCTTTGAGACTCTAATTGAGAGGCTGGACTATCGTGGCTGCAACCAGCAGCTACCGTGAACGGTACCAGCAGCGTAACCAGCTCGTCTCGATACCGGTAACGGAGTGGCTACCTGGTAGTCTACCGTGCGAGTGAGAGTGTCGATGGCACGGAGAATGAGTTCCGGCGCACGAAGCTTCAAGGTATCCCAAGGGTGGTGTTTGTTTTGGAGACTGAACAATACTGTAGGAGGCAATGGATGCTCTTCTCTCTCTTCAGTCGAATCAGCAAACTCTTCAGGCCCTGAGACAGTCTGCATCTGCACGTGCATTGGCGTACGAGAACTCTCTCGCTGCAACCCGCGACCACATGCGAGTTCTGGGGTTGAATCAGGACCTTGATGTTGTGCACGTTGCAGGAACAAAGGGCAAAGGATCGACTTGTACTTTTGCGGTTCGTCTGTTTTTCTGCATTTGCACATGTTTGACGCCCACCTAGGAAGCTATTCTCCGAGGGAGAGGTCTTCGAACCGGTGTGTGCTGCACCCGCCAAGTTTTCTTTCTCCACACTCTTACCGGTTTTGTTGGAAGGCTTGTTCACTTCTCCAAATTTGGTTTGTGTTCGGGAGCGCATCCGCATAAACGGCAAGATGGTGTCAGAGCAGGATTTTTCCAAGTATTTCTGGGAAATTTGGGATCCATTGAAGGAGGCTGAGGTTGGTTCTTGTGTTGGTGTTCGTTTTAAAGGTGCTTCCAGGCGTCCGGTTTGGCTATGCCCCAGTACTTTCGATTCCTGTTTCTTCTCGCGGTTCGCACCTTCATGGCGGAAAAGGTGACTCGGACAAATAATGACTTTGCAGCTGATCTTCGACAGGTGGATGTTGCAGTGATGGAGGTGGGTATCGGAGGCCGCCTTGACGCCACCAACGTGTTTCCATGGCCGGTCTGTCTTGCTCTTTTATGGGAACTGTCTTTACACATGCTGTGACAGCTGGTGTGCGGTGTGACGGCCTTGGGAATGGACCACGAGGCAATTCTAGGAAGCACGTTGGGAGCCATTGCTCTGGAAAAAGCTGGAATATTTAAGGTCGGGACCCTCTTGTAGGAATTGTCACAGCTGTTCCTCGGGCTGTGATCCTGTGTGGTGTGATTGAGACCCGAGCCTGCGACTTTGACTGTAACATCGAGTCCGCAGGCTGCGGTCAAAGCCATCACGGTTCCACAGTACGGCCATCCCTGAATTTTTCCCTGTTTGAGCTTTGTCCATGTCCTGTTCATTGTGACGCCTTTCACTGAATGCCCCGGTGTCTATTGTGCCGACAACCGTTGGTCCACGATCCCAGGTTTTTGATCAATTTCTCGAGGAATTGAGATTCTCGCCGCAGGAAACCGGAGGCGTGGGTTGCTCTCTGCAAGCAGGCTGACAGAGTCGGGGTAAGTTGGGGTTCAGTGGCTATGGATGATAGCTGCAGGACCTTCTCTCTGAGCGATCCGTTCGAATTCGCGCACCTGACGTTTCTGATGGAAAGCGGTGACAAGGAATCTAATCATTGGTGTGGCTGGCAACGCAAGAGACACATCCGCGATTGAGGCGGCGAGCGAGAGTGCGAGTCGAGTGGAAGTGAGCACGAGCATGTGTCCTCTTCTCTCTCTCTCTCTCTCTCTCTCTCTCTCTCTCTCTCTCTCTCTCTCTCTCTCTCTC
>QUTJ01031717.1:0-15788 GCA_003573635.1 Goniomonas avonlea | reverse complement strand
CTCTCTCCTTCCCTCATTTCTTCTCTCTCCCTCTCACCTCCCCTCTTTCGTTGCCGAACGGCCAGACTAGATCCTGACGAAGGCCAGAGTTTCCTTAAGAGTGAACGGACAGAGTTTCCTTAAGAGAGAACGGACAGAGTTTCCTTAAGAGTGAACGGACAGAGTTTCCTTAAGAGAGAACGGACAGAGTTTCCTTAAAAGAGTGAACGGTCATTGATCGGACAAGAGCCACAAGGGTGGGTCTGGCGGCCGCACCTGTGCTTGTTCGTCATCGCCGCGAGCACGCTCAAGCGTAGTTGTGACAAGCTTTTTGACGACTTCGTGACCAAACAATGGCTCGTTGAGCTCCTTGACACACCTGGCGAGGCCCATCAGACGCCGCCACGCCGCAACAGCAACGGGCGACAAAGGAGAGACGCAGCCCATCAGACACCGCCGCGCCGCAGACAGCAACGGTCGACAAACGACAGAGGCGGGACGCAATGAATCATCAGATGATACAGGGGTGGCAAGTGCAGAAAATACAAGGCGGAAGAAGGCGTGGGGCAAGTGGGGACAAGAAGAAACATGGGGGGCAAGTGCAAATAATGAAGAGCATCTGAGTGAATATCCAGAACACAATCTCACCTCACGGCCTCCTGGAGGTCTCCAGAGTCGAGGTACTCCAATATTGTCTGCAGATTGCTTCAGGACAAGGCAAGACACTCCAAATGTTGTCTGCATATAACGCAAGGCAGTCCAATGTTGTCTGTAGGTATCACTGTTGTCTGCATATAACGGGCACTACAATGCGGTCTGCACAGAACGCAAGGCACTCCAATGTTGTCTCACTCCAACTGTTGTCTGCATGTACGCAAGGCACTCAAATGTTGTCTGCAGGCAACACAAACCACTCCAACGTCTGCATAGAACGAAAGGCTCCAATGGTGTCTGCAGGTAACACAAGCACTCCAATGTTGGTGTCTGTCTGCACACAACGCAGGGACACTCCAATGGGCACTCCAATGCTCTGAACACAACACAAGGCACTCCAATGTCGGTTGGAAAATGAATCACCTGGGCAACTGCATCCTTGAGTTGAGACACAGGCCGGCCTGTGCCAGGGCCCCACACAGACGTAAGTCGGGAAGAGGCGTGAGGCAGGCCGACGGCAACACGCACACTGCGCGCAACCTCCGCGCCCAAAGGCGACGACTCCACGTTGGACGGGAGAAGAGACAGGAAGTGCCTGGGAATGACCTGGGCATTCCGTTAGCCTCACCGCTGCACGGCACTCACTCGCACCAAACGACAAAAAGTGAGCCAACACCAAACAACGGAGTAAATCCCACCTCATCAGTGATGGCGCGAGCAAGGAAAGCAGACACGACTGCAACAGCAGACGGGGTATCAAGTGCCAAATCGTCGATTCGAGCAAGTACACGAATGAAGCCCTCCATGATCTGATCTGGCGGCGTCACCCCTTCGTCGGAGAGTTTGAGGATCAGCTGCCGTCGCGCGTCAGAATACTCTCACAAGCGCGTCCACACGTCACACCTGAGACACCAGCTCGCGTTCGCGCTCCTGACGCTCAAGGGCAACTGTGATGGAGAGCTTGACAACTTCGTGACCAAAGAGTGGCAAGCCAAGCTCCTTGATGCAGAGGACAGCCTCGTCAATGTCGCCGCTGCTGAACATTTCTTCCAGAGCGCTGAGAGTGGATCGTCGCGCCTTGGTCCCGGGCAGGGGCAGATCCACCTGTGGCAGCGCGCAATTGCATGAGGGTCAAGGCGCCACGCAATCGTATTCTCTGGTTTCTTTCATCGAATCAACTTTCATCAACACAAAACAAACAAGTATCAGCGCACCTTGGCCTTGACATGCGCAGCGATGGACGCAGCAGTCTCGGGAGAGGCGGTCAGCTCGTTGATCGCGGCCAAGAACGACTCCGACAGGCACTTGTCCTCAATTGCAACCGCAATCAATTCGGCAGCAACCTGCAGTTGGTGCGTCAGTGCACAACTGTCGTCTGTTGCCGTGTCGCCACCCTCGGCCGGACCTAGTGTCTGTACGCCCCATCTGCTGTCTCGCAGCCCCCCGTTCAGTTCACACGTGTACGCGCGCCCAGTGGATCCGCATACAGCACACGCCCATTGGGTTCAAGTGAGCACGCGGCCAGGTCATGAGGCACAGCACACGCCTATTGGGTTCGGATCACTGGCACGAGGCCACATGGCATGCCTGTCGTCAAGGAGACAGCAACACTTGGCAAGTCGCTGCGTACCTCCTCCGCGTTGGGCGCATCAAGCACGAGGTCCGGCAAATCCTTGAGCAGGAGCTCGAACCCCTCGGTGACATGGGCCACGGTGAGCACCCATCTCACGTGCAAGGACGAAATCAACTTGCTGCACATGGTCCGTCGCTGCGCATCTCGATCCATCGACAGCCACAGCATTTGGTGAACCATCTCCCCCAGCAGGTGCGGTGCCCTCAGGTTGCTGTCGATGTCACACCGTCACTTCACACAACAACCACTCGCACGGCTGCGGCAGCAGAGGGCACGCGGCGGCTTACCTGACACACAATGCGGCCTCAGCACTGTCAGCAAGCAGGCAGAACTCGTCGAGAATCAAGCCAGTGGCGGCCCTGACGCTTTCGCGAGTTCCACACCGAGCCTTGGAGCCCCAGACATGAGAGCGGAACGTCACCGACAGCACCTGACCTCCGTGTCAACACCCGCACCCCGTGTCCTCCAACACTGCCGTTAGTCGTAGAGTTGCCATCAGCGATTAGGTATTGGGTTAGTGCCATCAGGTCCCATCGAAGAAGTGTTTGGATTGCATGCAGTCGCTCTACAAATTCCGAACACGCTTCGAGAAAACAGCAGGAACTCACATTAGCGGAAGCACGAACAGCAGCACTCACACCTCAACAGCAGGAACTCACATTGGCGGAAGCGAGCTGGTCGACGATGGTGGTGAGCTTGGGCGCGACATCAGGAATGTCAAGGGAAAGGTCGTCGAGAGCCATCACCACGCGGGCAAAACCCTGGTGCAACTGCAACAACCGTCAGCAACTCGGGAATGCAACTCGAACAGGGGGGCTGAGACACAGGAAACAAACCTGACGGCGGGAAATGACATCGTTACGAGCAGTAAAAATCAGGAGCGTGACAGCCAGTGCCCGGTCTTTTTCCGCGCGCTCCAGTGACAGAACCAGCAAGCGCTTGACAACCTGGGAAACACAGTGCTCAGTCCATCTGCACGAAAAGGACCTGCGCAAATAGTCACCTCGTGATGAAACATGGGTGAAGCAAGGTCCGTAATACAGCGAGCAGCCTCGACTGTGTCACCGCAGCTCAAGAACTCCTCGACCAGCTGCCGACTCCCGGTTAGGGACAGCGAGAGGTGTCCACAACTACAATACCTGAGCGATGAGAGTTTTGAGCTCTTCGACAGGTTTGCCAGTGCCTGGGCCCCAGACTGTCGCAAGACGAGACGCGGCATGGTTGCGCTGAACAGCAACTTTCACGAGCCCTGCTACCTCAGCTCCACGCCCGCTCGCAAGGAGCGATGGGGGGGCAAGACTCAAAAAGGCTGGCGGAACGACTTCGTCCACAATAGCGCGAGCAATGAAATTGGCCAGCTGGGTTGCAACATCCGGCACGTCGAGAGCCAAATCGTCGATGCGGCCAAGAAGCCGAACAAACCCTTCCATGATCTGATCCACGGTGGTGCATTCTTTCTCCACCAGTGCAACCAGCAGTTTGGACACATACTCTCGCTCAGCTGGGCCCTTCTCCATGGCGAGCGAAACCGCGCGTTTGACAACCTCGTGTCCAAATTGAGAGGCATCCAGATCAAACACACTGTGAGCAGCCTCAGGAACCTCACCAGAGGAAAACAACTCATCGAGAATGATCTTCACTTGACCCTTAATTCTGGTAGAGGGGAGCGGAAGATCGATGTGCTTCCGAACCGACTCCAGTATCTGACCGCCAAGCACGTCGTCACCGACGAGCCCAACGAGTTGCTCAAGAAAGTTTTCGGGAATAATTTTGTCAACCACAGCGTTGGCGAGAAACTGGGCGTAAATGTCGGCGGCCTTGGGGACATCCACGAGCAGGTCTCTGAGCCCCTTCGCGACCAGCTCGAAGCCGCATTCGATCTGCTCGCCCTGGATGGCACCGCGAACATGCAAAGACGCCAACAGGCCAGCAACCCGGATGTGATCTCTGTCTGATCGATCCATTGCTAGCACCAGGATACTCTTGACGAGGTCCGCGTGGAGCGTAGCGTCCCCAATATCGGCCACGCACTGAGCCGCTTCCGTGGCATCCGCAACAGACAGAAACTCATCTAAGAGAAGACCGGCGGCCTGCAAACAAGCATGAGGCAATGCAGTCAAAAGGGCTTTCGGTGACCTTCTTGAGCCGCTGGTGTCCATCCGACGTCATAGATTCTCCTTGTTGCTCCTTGGCTTGGTTGTTGTGCTTGAGGCGGTCGAGGTTCACGTCAAATCAAAGACGCGAGCGAGATCTCCTATTTCTTGTTTTAGCGCAAGTCCACGTATGGCCAGCGGACCGACACTTTGCCTTGCCTCGCTTTTTCTTGTTTTCTCCACAACAATGTCTTGGCTTGTGGGTGTGGGCCTCTCTTGCTGCGGGAACACGTGTGTGGCGTTATCGTATGCACTGCAGAGGTACGCGCACACCAAGGTTCCATCGGGAGGCAAGGTCACGTCCCTTCCTGTCTTCTGGTTGGGCCTCATTCTCATGGCTCCAGGTCCGCAATCTCTTGTGTGTCCGTGTGTGTGTGTGCCGCTGACCCCACTACAGGCGAATTGGGGAATTTTTTTGCACTTGGCATGATACCAGCGTCTGTTGTTGCTCCTCTTGGCGCGCTCACGATCATGTTCAGCGCACTGCTTGGTCGCTTTTTGCTCGGGGAGGAATTGCTGCGTAAAGGGTACTATGGAGCTGTGGTGCTCGTGCTTGGTGCCGCGTGCGTGATCTGTTCTACTCCCCAACAAACAGCACCTTCCGGTTTGGATGAGCTTCGGGAGAGGCTTGCCAACGGTGCTTTCATAGTCTTTGCTGTGGTTCTCTGGATCGGCGCTGCTTTTGCGTTTTTCAAGCCCAATTCCCTGTTACCGAACGTGTTCCTGATGGGTGTGATCGCATGTTTTTGTTCATTGAGCACAAAAACAGTCTCTTTCATGGCGCAGACTGGGGACACTCGTTGGACTGAGCCCCTTGCCCTCGGTGTCCTTGGCACACTGATTTGCATGATTGTCCTGCAGCTCTCGATGTTTCAGCGCGTCCTTTCCCGATTCGGCGTTTCTCTCGTAGTCCCGCTTCATTTCGTCCAGTATACCATCCTTACGTCGATTGGGGCCACCCTTCTCTACGGAGAACTCATCAACTTTCCTGCCAACAACATGATATTGTTCATCGCGGGCTGCCTGCTTTGTTTTCTCGGAAGTTGGCTGGTGTCTTCGGCGAGACCCCAGCAGCGAGCGGAGGCTGGTGAAGAAATGCACAGTCTGCAAGAAGACGAGAAAGCCCCTCTTAACGTCGAAGATCTGCAGGACTCGCAGGCATAGAATGGATTCGGACGTTCTAAAGATTGATCAATTCATTGACTGGAAACAGTGGAGGTTGGACATCACCCGATGCTCAGAGTGCATGCATAGAATAAAATCAACGCAATTTCACATGGCTCGTCACACTCAACAATTTCGTGAGCACAGTATAAAAGCACCGCTTCAGACGATTTTTTTTTCTGCAGAATCAAGAGTAAATAGCTCATAAATGCAGAATCGATCGCACGACAGACCTTGGAGAAAGCTTGAGAGATGGAAAGATTGCCACATTCCCAAGATGAACAGCACACAGACGGTCAGAATGGGGAAATACAGGGCTCGTTCTCCGGTCGATTCTGGCAGGAGCGTTTGACACAGCGCTTCAGAAGAAGAAGAAAAAACTGGCGTACCACTTGTATCCCGCATTTTTGCCTCTCTGTACTTCAAATAAACCAAATTATCCGCGATGCTTGTCGCGCAGGTCAGTAGAGAACCTGAGAACAAGCATCTTACGTGTGTATGTCGTCCTCAATACGTTTTAACTGATCATGTAGCGCACTGACATGAGTAGATGAAACCTTGGCTTCTTCGGATGTTTGGTGCAAAATCGTAAAGCCCACGCGCACCGTGAAGCCGGATTGAATCATGGCGTCTGGCTTCGCGCGTGCGCTGAAGCAAACAGTGTACCTGCCCTTGCCCCTAGTTGCAAATCCAAAAGGACGCTTATCGTGGTGTAATCCCTTCAGAATATCCTCTTTCACCATCAGGTTTGTCCCCGAAGGGGTTTGCACGTCCATCTTGATATCGAATTGCTTGTACGAGTCCTTCCAATCATCCGCCCAGAAGTGACCCTTCACAAGAGTATTTGCAGAGTACAATTCCGAAAGGCACTGTCGGCCATCATTTTCAAGTTCGAAAATCAATCCTGACACCAAAGAAAGCGTTCCGAGCAACAGTGCCGCACGCATGAATGTTTGACTTGTCTGGTGCCTTCAACTCGTACAAATTACGTATCACGGCAACCCAGCAGCTACTGATTAAAACAAGTAGCAATGTCAAATACCTAAGTCTCACTTAAAACTATGCTCATACAGTTGTGGGGTTCATGGCCTCAGCAGCCTCGGCCCAACCTGTCCCGGCCATTGCGGCGGCCAATGTTCCTGCGGGACTACGCAATTTAGGAAACACCGACGCCCTGAACTCTGTCCTTCAATGTTTATTCGCGATGCCACAGGTTTCTTGTTATTTCCGTAACGGTTTGGGCGAGAACCTCAGCGAGCTCAACACGCTGAACCCTATCGGCACGGGGGGCACTGTGGGACGCAGCTTCGCAGAATTTTGCCGGACCTACTACGAGCTCCAAGACACCACTCTTGGTTTTGTCCATAAAGCGCTTGGAGCCGCAAATCCACGCTTTGCTGGGTATGCTCCGCAAGACCCGTCGGAGCTCCTTACCTTCCTCGTGGATGCTCTCCACGAAGACTTCAATCGAGTCTTAGCAAAACCTAAACCTCGCCCTCTGAAGGCTGATCGTTCTGGGCGCCCAGACGGTGTTGTGGCGGCTGAATATTGGGAGCAGTGGTGTCTTCGCAATCAAAGTTTCCTCGTCGATGAACTGTATGGGCAGACAAAAAATTTAACACAGTGCGAAGTATGCCAAAGCCCGGTTGTCAGTTTCCCGACACACATGTGGTGGGAAGTACAGTGCCGGATCGACACCAAACGCTTAGTTGATCTTTTGGAGCCACAGATGAGTTCCGAGGAGGTGTTCTGCCATCAATGCGGCGCCATCAGCAAATCTGTCCAGGTCGACAGCCTTTGGAAGGTCGGCGAGATATTCGGCATCCAAGTGAAGGGCGAAGGATTGGATCAGGCAGGTGAAACGACGGGCTTGGAAGTCCCTCTGACCTTGGACATCGCAACGTTTGTCCCCCCCCAAGAGCACTCAACGGTGTACCACCTGCGAGCCGCGGTGAGCTGGTCATTTCGCCAAAGAGATACTCTGGCCCTTTTGATTTTATTTTACTCTGCTCGCAGATTATTCGGACTGGTCAGCAGTGCGCGGCCATTGTATGTCATGAAGCCAATCCGTAAGAACCCCACCCAGCTTTTATCAAGGCCTCGCAAACGTTACACACTCACAGGTGCGCTAACCCTCGGTGGTACGCGGCAACCGACTCAGTGATCTACGGGCTGTCCCCTGAGGATGTGCAACAGGCTGTTGGCAAAACTCCCTCTCTGCTCTTCTACACTCGGGACAACGAGACGAGTCTCACGAAAGCGGCCAAGTCCCAGTAGTCGTTGCGCGGATTATTGAGAGCAACAGCAGCAGTGCTAGCAGCAGTAGCAACACCAATCGGTTACCATTCCCACACGCACCCCGACGGTACCCATGACGATTTGATCTGTTGTGGCGGGATAGTCCCGATACTATACTGACCTGACAAGAGATTCCTTCACAGACCGTATTTGGCCTGTTGTGGCGAGATAGTCCCGATACTGACCTGACAAGAGATTCCTTCACAGACCGTACGCCGGGCTTGTCAGCGGCAATGAAAGTGGTTCAAACATTACGATCTGCGAACCCATTGGAAGAGTTTCCGATTCGGCGGCTACCATGACCCTGCTATTTGTGTGCTGGCAAATAGACGCTCTGCCGAAACCACGGTGGCCATCCCGACGGACCCGGCCGATCCAGGCCAAGCAATACGGATCGGTCATAGTCGGTGGCTGTGTGAGAGTGGACGTGGCTCGGGGACACGCTGGCTTGCGAATTTCGGCTGTGTGAGAGTGCACACTGGCTTGCGAATTTCGTCTGTGTGCGTGGGTGTAGTGCGCGGTGGTGGGAGTGGGGTGGGGGGGTGGTGGGGTGGTGGTGATTGCAGTGGACTGGGGTTTAGGTCTGGAGCATGTTTCATCTCGCCGTCATGCCTCAGCTCAAGCTCCGTGGCGCCTAAAACAACTTTAATTTTCGAACCGGGGTGTCGTACAGCATACCAAAAAGCTGCCGCAGCGGGTATGCACATTCTCGTGTCAGTGTTCAGGTATTGATGGCCTGGCAGAGTCCACGCAGTCCACGCTGTCCCACGCCGAGGCCACGCAGTCCACGCAGTCCACGCAGTCCCACGTCCGTCCCGACCGCGAGCACCGCCAAGGTGCCCGTGTCCTGGGTCGTTGCAGTGGGTCGACTGCTTCTTGGGCTTCAGCTTGCCTGAGATCTAATCCGTGCCCGGGTGACAGGTCCTGACCGACGCCTGCGAGCAAGTTGAGGCCGGTACTGAGAGGACACTATCCAGAGCACACTCAGCTGCACCACACTCGCGATTTTTCGCGCCAAATACGGCAAACAAGAGGGCTGAACTGATCGCTCGCATGCGATATCTTTCGCGCCAATAGGGCGGACATGTTTCACGTGTATCTGTCGGATCACACGTGTATCAAAAGGTGTTTGGCGTACTCGGCAGGAGGGTCATTCTTGCCGCGAGAGCGTTGGCTGTTGCCGCGTCCGGTGCCTCGTTGTTTCTGGGCCTGGTCACCATGTTCTGATTCGTCCCTCACTTCGCTCGCCGCTTCTCCGCTTGCTTGCTTGCCTGTGCGCGGGTCAGTTGCAAGGTTCTGAATACCAGCATTCACGATTGGATTCAAAATCAAATAGCGAGCAGCATTCACGATTGGCAATGCCAAATGCACAGGCAACATGCCAATTCGTGCACACAGGCAACATCGTGTAACACTCTAGGCAAATTGCACCGACCGTGTCACACGGCTTGCAAGTGCTACTGGCAAGCACACCAAGAAAACAAAAGGCTCCGGTATTACCTGCCAAGAGAGCACTGCGATTTCTGGCTGGTGCAGCGCACTGGCGCATTGGTGAAAATATCCTTGTCAGTCTGGAGGCGCTGGAAGCGGCGTCCTCCTTGTCGCCCCCCCGCCACACTGGAACGCTGCCCTCCTCGCTGCAGTCCCAGACGCTCGCACACGCTGTCTCTGTCTTCTCCGTCCGCAGTCTGCCATCTTTAAGTCACAGCACACACCACACAGCACACGCATATGGGGTGCAGCCCACATCAAGTGAGCACGCGGCCAGGCTGCACAGCACACGCCTATTGGGTTCAAGTGAGCACGCGGCCAGGTCATGAGGCACAGTCACTGATGTTCACTAACCAATGCCCACTGATGCTCATCAATGCTGTTCTCTAATGCCAATCCCACTGATGTGCGCCAATGATGTGTATGCTGTTCACTAATGCCAATGCCCACTGCTGTGCGCCAATGATGTGTATGCTGTTCACTAATGCCAATGCCCACTGCTGTGCGCCAATGATGTGTATGCTGTTCACTAATGCCAATGCCCACTGCTGTGCGCCAATGATGTGTCTGTTCACTAATGCCAATGCCCACTGCTGTGCGCCAATGATGTGTCTGTTCACTAATGCAATGCCCACTGCTGTGCACTCATGCTATTATGCCCATGCCCACTGATCACAAATGCTGTTCCCTGATGATGCCCACTGATGTGCACTAATGCTGTGATGTCCAGGCCCACTGATGTTCACCAAACTCCCTATAAGGCCCACTGATGTTCACCAATCCTGTGATGTCCAGACTCCCAGCAACTACCCCTGGTCACTCTAATCATCATGAGCTCAACGTTCCAACTCCTGCTGTCAACTAGAGCTGACAATTCCCGCTTTTCACGACCAGCCTGGCTTCACACCTGGCACCCGACACCCGACAAGCGTACCGTTTGGTGCGGCCGGCTGCCTCAGCGTCGGCAGCCTTGAGCTGCGCCGCGGTGCTGGTGTGCTGGCGCAGCTGCGGCTGCGTGTCCAGCGAGAGTCGCAAGGCTACACTTCGCGTTGACGACGCGTCGTCGGGGCAGGCATGCTGCATGTACGGGAGTGCTGCTTGCATCGCCTCCTGGCACAGGCAATAAGTCGACGCTGGGGGGGACACGTACAAGCAAACGTGGGAGTTCGGACTGGGCAAACACCAACAGGCGTCCCTGACTGTACACTGACTGTACACAGAGTGTACAGACTGAAAAACCATGAACAGGCTTGCCTGCTGTAGCGCTTGCGTGTTTTCTTTGTTGCCCTGATCGCATTTTGACAGCTGCACGAAAAGGTCCATCGCAGAGCACATTCCCTCGCATTGTTCGCGCAGGCGATTAATCTCTGCTAAGTTTCCAGCCTGCGTTGGGTGAGAGCTGTGAGAGTCACATGGGTGCAGAAAGCAACAGAAAGCAAGATTCAACACGAAGCTGCCTTGATCTATGGACAGCAGATCAGACTTCCCAGAACAAAGACCTATGCAAGCTCTGAAGAAAACATACATGCGCTGCGAGCAGAGCATTGGCAGCGCGAGTAGCATCTGTATCGAGCATGCTCCAGTCTGGAACTGCGGGGAGGCGCAGAGCTTCCGGTGCCGTGACTGAGGGTATCTTGTTGGCCGCACTGTCTTCCTTTGACGCGGATGTTTTGGGTCCTTTGCAACGGCCACGTGCCGCAGTAGCTCCTTGTGTGACATTCTCCTGTGTGGATGGATGCGGCGAGTGAGAGGTTAGATCCAGGGCCAGCAAGAAACAAGGAGTACCTGGCGAGTGATCGGAAGTCGCGGTGGTGATGTCGATGGCGACTCACAGTCTGACTCCTGGCACTCTGGAAGGAGTGGTACAGCGGGGTTTTTGGTTTCTGCTTGTTCGTCCAGTCTTGCAAACAAGCTGCTTCCCTGGAACATTATGTGGGCTGGGTGCCAAAAGTGCACCAATTTCACCTTTTCCCATCGGCTCGAATTCTGACGCGCCTGCGTTGCCTTTCCAACCCGTGGAGCGTCAGAAGAGTCAGCATTGCATTTCTCATCATCCCCAATGGTGTCGCTTGGCAAGGTAAAGGGGAAGCCGGAGTTGTCCGCGGGATCAGGGCTCGTCATGGCTGCTATGATGGTTAGTGTGTAATAATAATAATAAATCCCCTGAGACAGCAATGCTCCTGCACTCGCGTGATCCTCGCGTACCCAGGAGAGAGCGTCTTGCACTTCCAATCGCGGACGGGCTGCGCTTCTTCCACCGACAAGGTGTCTTCGGCCTACAAAGACGATAAGATCACCTCCGGTTTGGACTGTGGGGGCGGGACCAAGACGACGTACGATCCGAATATATTCGAGGCAGCCGCGGCGTCGCAAACACGAGGAGCGCCGAGCATGATAGGAGAATCAGAATTGGCAAGTACTTCTGCAACACAGTTTCAAAAACAAAAAAAAGCCACGCCAGTAACCTGTTCCCGGCAAAGGGTGCGGCTTTCCAACTGTGGGTCGACGTCCGGCCAAGGGCACCATCTTGGAAATGCAAGGATACTGTCGCAGAAGAGTCACATGGGGGCTTCATCTATGGCTCCTACCTTTTCACCAATTTCGGCTTTATCCACACGTACAAATTGTCCGACCCCGAGCCCGTCACTTTGAATCTGATTCCCGGTGAGAGAGCAGTCACAAAACATCGGGACCCACAATGTCGGAAAGAGCATCGTGCAGATCCACCTGGAGAGAAACCTCGGAGTCACTAACCGTCAATCTGTACGATGGCATTCTGCGAGAAGAGACTATCAGCATTGGACATGATCAGTTGCGAGTGACAACCGAGAGCTGCCTGAATTTACAGGTTGGATGGCAGTGACCTGTGGGTAAATTAAGACAGCCTCTTCTAAATACGCTCACTACAAACCTGGAGAATAGTACCCGCAGGAAGATCCCCTTTATAGTTTTTGTCTAGACACCGGGCGGAACCGACAGAAAGCTGCGTTTGGTTGCCCTGCTCCATCGCCACTGACCACAGTGACCAGTTGTTTTTTGAATTGGTCTAAGGTCTTGTCTTGTCCATAGTCTCCATACAACAAAATCGTCGACAAGTCGAAACCATATGAACTTGGGCCACCTAAACGAGCATATCCTATCTTGCGTCCTTCCAATAATGGATCGGTCGGTGATTGGCCACTATTTTTTAAAGAATTAAAAATGTCGTGGTTGTCTGCTATTTTTGGACACGCAGCAGTGAGAGGCAACTTGAGCCAGTCATGTTTGGGACGTTCATGTTGGTACGTTGGATGGCTTGTCGTGTTCGTTGCTCAGGCCTCAGTACATTGTTCCTGTGAATCTATGAACAAAAATATGCTGGAGAATAAGAAGTCTGTCGAAAATGAATGGCCGAACTGATCGTTGTTCCCGCAGCTGCAGAAAAGGAAGGGGATCTTCACCACCTCCCTGTTTGACCTGGGCGATGCCTGTGACGGCGAGTGAGTCGAATCGATTGTTCTTTTGACATGCCGACTGACTTGGTTCGTGTAGGTGCAATGATAATGGTGGTGAGCACCTGTGGAACGACAGCATGAACAAACACCCTGAGATGTCGAGGCAGTTTGTCGCCTAAAAATCTCGAGAGAATGGGCTGATTATTGCAACGATTTTTAAAACACGTTCGTTCTTTTATTCGGTTGATCGAGTTGATGTGTAATACTCTCGGGTTGCCACTTTTCGCCGCACTTGTCACCAAATTGGGGTGCCGTAGCCACCATAGCCACCGGGTTGAACGTACGATCCATAATGTCCGTACGAAGAATGTCCGTACGAAGAAGGTTGTTGGTGAGAAGGGTACCCATTGTGTTGCCCATAGTGGTTGTAGCCTGAGTGAGGTTGCCTGTAGCCATGCATCTGGCTGCCAGCATCCCAGGTCTGGTTCATCGGAGGCTGCCAAGAACACTGTCAGGCATCGATCGACCCGAAAGAGAAACAAGAAGGGAAACGAATCAGACAGGTTTCCTCGGATGACAAAATGCCGCCAAAAATGGGTTGAGCCCCTCTAGGTTGACGGTGGGACAATCGAAACAGCCATCGAAACAGAAGGAATAAAAATCACCTGAGGAGGTTGGACAGTTTTCGCATGTTGAGCGAACGCATTGTGTCGATCAGCAGCCATCTGCGAGCCATCAATGGGTGCGCTCAGAGCAACAACTACCTGCTGAGCTGCAATAGTATCGCGCTGGCCATCAATGGTCCGCTGCAACTCGACCTCCCTTTCAACGGAAGGTAAATCACAGAACAGATGGCATTCCACAACTTACCTGGCTCGGGCTTTCGTCAGCTCCTCCCGGAGTCCACCAATCTCTTTCACCATTTCTGCGATCTTGTACTGCTGCTGATCAATAATTCTCCGTTGTTGCTGTTCAACATAATTCTGATCAGAAGCAGGAGAACTAGGTTGTGGAGGGGGCGAACTCGCAGTTGGTGGATGCTGGTAGGGCGAGGGCTGGTGCGCTGGTGTTGGGTGATCAGGGTCGATGGTCACCTCAATCCGGTACACCATGTCAAGGTCAAGAGAAGCCTGACCATGGGCTAGATACTTGAAGTCGTCAATCGACGAGACGTTGGTGGAGTTTACAGAGCGGATTAAATGAGGGTATGTGACGAAATCGTAGCCGCTGCGTGCTGCCGCCCCTTGAAGGTTCACACCAGCAACGCGGACGTTTGGTCCAGCTTGTTCCAAATCCAATCCAAACAACTCATCATTATTTTTGGTCAACTTCAAACGGCTCGGCCTCCATAGAGCCAGCTGTAACGGTCCATCTGCCGCATTGATCGCGCTGATGGCATCCTCTTTGCCTCGCAGACGAACCCCGTTAACACTCACCAGCCGGTCACCAGGGCGCAATGCGTCCGTTTGAGCAGCTGGCATACCGGGCTGGACGAAAACGACATCGTTTCCCTCAAAAGACACGCCCAGTGGGGTTCGGCGCGCAGGTGTGGCCATTTTTCCCGTGGACGGCGGGCGTCAACCGGTGTCCCCTTTATGCACACGCTCCTCATAAGAGCTCATACGCTTCGAGAGTCCCGAAGCTCCGCCGCCTAATGCTGCGATTTGCAGACGCTGTGGAAGAGAGTGTGGTTTCACAACGCTTGAGCCCTAATGACTCAAATGAGCACGCACTACAACCCCCAAACGTTGGATGGCATCGTGCCAACGAGCCTGATGCCGAGGTCGGCGATAGTCTTCCTCCGCAGGTCGAGCATCGGAATCAGCACGAGGCTTCGTCTGACACGTCTCAAATAGATCCTTTCAGAAGCAGCAGCAGCGTTGAAAGAAGAGATTGAAGATGGTTGGAGTCGCAATGTGTCCCCTCTGTTCGAGGTAAGCTGCGTTTCTGGTTGGCAAATCCAGACAGTCCTGCAGGTGAACGGGAAAACCGCCGACGATGCAGAATGGTTGCGCAGTGTCACTAGTCAGCGTTGCATGAGTTGTCAGGAGGTGTGCGTGGTCAGACTATCGATGACCGACCCTCGGGAATGTCTGCGCGGTCAGGTGAACTAAGACGCAATGGTCATGCCATCAACACTGTCCCCGCAGTGCGGAGTCGTAGCCAAGGCTGATCTCGCACAAGGAACGATCATTGGACCATACAGTGGCTGGGTGGGTGTCACGTCAGAGTACCAGGACTGGAGTGGGTCGCCGTGAGTTTTGTTTCTGTGCTCACACACCACCAGTGCTGCTACAGCCGGAAGCTGAAGGGCTGGGTCGCTGCGGAGACTACCTTGCGTGGCTAGATTTAACGCAGAGAGGCGGAGATGATGGACTACTAGTGTGTGCGTTTGTAAACGGCAACGCCACTCGCCGAATCAACCACGCCAGCACGACTGCTGATTCTCCATCCTCCGAGTTGACCGCCAACTGCCGGTGTGTATTGTTTTTGGTTGGAACAGGTAGCGAATCCCTCCAAGGTGCACCTAGCCTGTCCCGCTCCGAGGATTTGATCCTTGGAACACGTCTGATTGTGCTTATATCACCGGCCAATTGTTGAACTGGCCATGCCTAAACTCTCAAGTCAGGTTCATCACAGTGAAGCGGAGGGGGTGGCCTTACTTGGTGGTTGAAACCAGCTGCCCAATATCTGCGGGTCAAGAAGTGCGTTGTCTGCATCATGTTTTGGTGCTGAAGTCAGCAATGCTGTTCCTTACGGCTCAATCGTGTTGTGCTTTAGCACGAGGTCCTGACTGTCTGTTTTAGCCGGTCATTGTTCCATTCCTCGCGGACATGCGGGTCTGGGACAAGGACGTCGCGTGCAGTCGCAGGCTCTCAGAGCACCTTCGTGAAGGAGGGTGGCAAGGAGATATGTCAGTCGCAGTCCTCTCAGAGCACCTTCGTGTGCAAGGAGGGTGGCAAGGAGATATGTCAGTCGCAG
>QUTJ01031716.1:0-15774 GCA_003573635.1 Goniomonas avonlea | reverse complement strand
ACACACACACACACACACACCTGAGCGTTGCACTTGCTACTGAAATCCCGTCGCGTGTCCTCGTAAGTGTTGATGAAGTCAAGTTGCAGAGTCTCCTGGAACATCTTGGCGATATCGCTCCGGAGCTGTTTCTGCTGAACCTCGTCGTACTTCGGCTTGGCCCGCTTGAGATTTTCCATTGTCTGCACCGCTTTGTCAGAAGCTGGACCATCCTCATTGCATACGTTGACGTAAAATTCGTGATTTCTCCGAATTAGGAAAAAGGTCAGTCGCCCCAATGGCGGTGTTTGGGTCACGTGAAAGTACTTCACGTGAAAATAGCAAGTGGAAGTGGAGTTGGTGAGAGTGCAACAAGCATTGTGCGGACAAGGATGGGGGCGCGTCCGACACGAACGTTGAACGAACAAGACGAGACACTGTGTGGCCGTTATCCGTTCGTAATCAATAACTCGAAGTAGCTTGAAAAGCACAAAAACTCTACCTTCTGCTTCTGACGGAGGTAGGAGGCCATCCTGTCCTCGAACTTGGTCTTCTCAGACCCCATCTTTTGCTCCGCCATCGCCACAGAGTTTTTATTGAGCTGCGGCTTGAATGTACAGTTGTGCTGGTCGGATGCAAGCCGGGTCTGCACACTCAAATATTAGAGACGGCACTGAGGAGAGAGAGACAGACCGAGAGAGAACATCAGTGGCAAAAGAGTCACACAAACGGGGGGGGGGGGGAGCAAAGAGAGCGGTGGCAAAGAGCGGTGGAATGGGAGCAAGAGAAGTGCGAGCGAGCGAGAGAGAGAGAGAGAGAGAGAGAGAGAGAGAGAGAGAGCAGAGAGCAAATAGGCAAGGAGACCGAAGAAAGAGCGGGGAGGGTGCTGAAGGATTGGGCAAGAGAGCGGAGACCTTTGGTGCGCAGCGAACGTAGGGGTCGCGCTTGTGGACGTTGGTCTGCTCCCTCTTCCATCGTTTCTCGAGCTTCGCCAGGGTCAGCGACAACGCCAGAAGATCCTGCAAAATGAATTGTGAAGGACTGCGCGGGCCACTCTGCGCCTCTGTGCCTGTGTCTGGAGGCATGGGCCGCGCGTTGCTCAAGAAAAGTGACGCTACAATAGTGCGGAATATCAAGCGTGCGTCTTCAGCATCGTCCGGCAGTGGTATGAAATGGAGCAGCCCCCGAGGTGCAACAGTCGTCAACAACCAACACAGACAGAGAGAATCTTGTGTCTTGTCCCCCATGCACGGCTCACCTCCTTGGCCTTCAAGAGTTTCTGCTCCTTGAGTTGCACTGTTGTCGTCAGTGCCGCGTGTCTCCGGCGTGTCTCCTGCAACTCCTTGAGCAGCGCTGCCTGCGCACGCAGGCGAAGCTTTTCCCCTTCTTCCGCGTCCTTCCTGCAGCGTGCGGCTCAGACATGGATGGACACGCGGATGGAGGGATTGACGGATGGATGCCTGGTATCACATGGAAGAATATGCTAAGATGTTTGTTCCGCCCTTGCCACCGATTGAGGTGTGTGTAGAAGGATATGAGCATGTAAATCACCCAGAAAATCGCGACAACAGTCTAGGCTTTGAGTAGAAAGGCGCGAGAAAGTGTCGAGCACTAAGCGGCGACGGAACCAAGGCACCTGTTTGCAGACTTTGGAGCTAGATCTTTATCCGTGGTAATTCACAGAATGTAAATGTTAGAACAGTACGGGCAACGTACAAAGCTATCGGCTTTGCCGTGTCCGTGACCGTTTTCGGCACTCCCGTACTCTTGAGCTTAGCAATCGCTTCCATTAGCGTGTTACGATGACCGAAAGACGATACATGCAGCTCGTCTCTGAGCTCGTGCGCCGTCAGTGCAAACAGCACTTGCCCAGTAATGTTCGCAGCCGCAAACGTTTCCCCGTACTGCCGTAGTCCACGTGTTAGTGGCAGTGGTTTGCACAGCACCAAATCTGACGTAAGTCCGCTTAGATCGCACAAGTTGAGGCGCAACTTGACTCATGTTTCTTCTTCCCTCTCTCTCCCTCTTGTCCCGGAACAGGAGCGTTTCCTGTCCGAGCAGCAAGAGTGCTCACCTGCGCCATGCCAATACTGCCCAGCCACGAGACAACATGGTCCTCCTTCCACAGGCTTGGGTTTGTCGTGGCACGCTTCAGTTCTCCCAACTGCATTGCAGGTGTGAGTGAGTGCTTCAGTTCTCCCAACTGCATTGCAGGTGTGAGTGAGTGCTTCAGTTCTCCCAACTGCATTGCGGGTGTGAGTGAGTGCTTCAGTTCTCCCAACTGCATTGCAGGTGTGAGTGAGTGGCAAGCATGCCAGCCTGTCGCCTCGCCCTCTGTCTCCCCCCCTCTCGCTCCTGCCTCTGTGCCTGTGCCCGCGTGCGCTGCGCGTGCCTGAGTCTTGCCAGTTTTGCGTGAAGACAACACTACTCGTTACCGTACCTCCTTCACGACTGCCGCGGCCTGCCGAGGCGACGACAGTCCAAGATCGTTGACGTCCTTTGCAGTGAGCGCTAGTAGTGCTTTCCCGTCCATATCGTTTCTTCGAAATATTGGCTCAATATTTCCCAAGCCGCGAGCAGCCAGCCATTCGCCAACGTGATCCTGGAGGCAGGTCGTGACGACTTGCTCGCCCACGCAAGGGCCAGCGGATCAACCACCACACCCAGCGCTTGTACGAGGCACAGGCACAGGACGACGGCAAAGTCACAGGACACAGACCGGCGCGCGGGCACACGCCAAAGAGGGGTTGTACCACTGGCACGCCACACACCAAAGGGGTTGTACCACTCAAAAACCATGACTGAACCAAACCCGAGTGGCTCGACACGTGCACAGGATGCACAACGGCACCGACGACACTGACCCCAACCCGCGAGCACCGCACCTGCGTCCAGGCGGCAACCTCGAGGGGGCGCGACGGAGGGGCAACTAGCGCCAAGAAGGAGTCGTACTCGACCCACCCGGAGTTGTTGGGGTCCAGGTCCCTCGCCGCAGCCGCCAACTGTCAGCGCGGTGTCAATCAAAGGCCGGCCAATTACGAACGCTGGTGTGGGCTGTACGACCGACACCCCCCAAAACCTGAGCCACACTACAACCAGGCAACACCACTGCCCCGCACTGATACTGACCCTCAACCAACGCCCACAGTGACACAGACCATCGGCCCAGGCACAGCCCACCTCGGAAGCAGCAGCGAGAGGTCAGTGCCCAGTGCCAACACACCGGTCACACACCATCACCCACAACAAACCATAGCCACAGACAGCAACCCACCTCAGCAGCGTCTAGGTCAGTGCGCAGTGTCTGTATCCCTCGAGCGAAGTCGCGGTGCGACACCCGGCCCTCTCGCCGCACGTCGAACACGAGGAACTCGGACCTCAACCTGCCACAAGCGTAAACACTCTGTCAAACTTTGACGTCTCTGGGGACCACCCCAACGAAAATACCAAGGGGGAAATGAGCCTGCGAATGTCGCAGCACTGTTCGGGCCTAAGTGGTGCCAGCCGGTCACCCGAAGAAGAGGGTGGTGGGGAGGCGGGGGGAGAGTGAACAGAGAGGTGATCCAATAGCGTGGAAGCGGGTGCGAGGGAGGGGGGGGGTCGTGGGATGGAGCGGGAGGGACTGGGGGGACAGTCCCGAGGAGCGAATGAGATAGTGTGTGTGCCAGATCGCGACCCAAGGCGTCAGCAGCCGAGGGAAAGGGGGGGGGGGGGCGGAGACGGAGGGTAACGGCGGAGGAATGTGCAAAGAATGCGGCTGCACCTGCCAATATCACGACCCACGGCGTCGCGCACTCCTCCAACAGCAGCCTCAACGGCCGCAGTCCGTTCCACGACCTTGGCCGAAGGCGGTGTCTACGAGACATTGGGTATCACAAACACCACTCCACACAGAGGTGTCTTCCTTGGCTCATGCGTGAAGAAAGCTTGAGAGCGGACAGACATACAACCGACGGTTGATCTAAATCGAAAGGATCGCAGCTTATGTTTGGATCAGCGAGCTCGGCGCCTCGACACAAACTCATGGGTTGGGTTTAACACGGTGCTGGAGTTCTCGATCGGTCAACGAGGTTATCAAGCGCGCAGGAACGGTTGAACCCCTGAGCCCCATTGAGATGCTGTCATCCTGGGCCCCAAGGAGGTGAACTGTGCTTCGAGCGTTGTGCATGTGCTCTTGGTGATGGAGAGAGGTAGGTGTTCGACCCAATACGCGCACACACACCCACACACCCACACGTCCGTCGACAGCGTTGAAGCAGAGTCAGAGACGTGGGTGCGAGTGTGTGCTCGCAGGTGTGGCTGGTGTGGATGCATTTCGGGTGCGGCACCCACAACCTGGCGCAGGACACGGACGGACACTGACCCAAACATATCGTGGGCGGCTGTTGATATACCTGCAGCAGAGTGATGAACTCGTTGTAGTCGAGGGAGCCACTCATGTCCGTGTCGAGCCAGCGGTACACCTCCTCGACTTGTTCGTCACTCACTTTTACCTGGAGCAGAGGGTCGGACGCGCGGCTGTGTCGGCGCGCGGGAGTGGTTGTGTCAAGGCGGATGCAGCAGCTGGGCCATCGCTCGGCGTTGTGCAGTTCGCACAAACCCCGACCTCAGTCACGAGGACCACGCCAACGCCCTCGGAACGAGGCAAACGCGGGGTGTGCTCGGTGGCGTGTGGTGTGCTCGGTGGCGTGTGGTGTGCCGTGATGTTGTGTGTTGTGGGTGTGCTGCTGTTGGAGCGTGCGTGGGGTGAGTGCGTGGTGTTGTGATGATGTGGGAGTGGGGTTGTGAGTGCATGTGAAAGCGTGCGCGGGTGAGTGCGTGGTGTTGTGATGGTGTGGGAGTGGGGTTGTGAGTGCATGTGAAAGCGTGCGCGGGTGAGTGCGCACCTCCAGGGTTGTCATGGCCTTGCGAAACTCTGACCGAGACATGCGGCCGTCACGGTTGGTGTCCATTTTGAGGAACGCCTCTCGCATCGAGGCATACCCGGCGCCAATCATAAATCTCACCTGCTCACAATGGTTAAACCCCAGTTGCTGCTGCTTTTGGCGTTCCCCAGCACAAACATGGAGCTCGAGAGCAAGTTGATCATTGGGAAAGCAAAAGGGGGTGCAGGTCAAACTGGTTAGACCTCGGTTCTGAAACTAGGGTTTCAAACAAGGAAAATACGCTGATGAATTGAGTTTGACACATGGGTGGAGACCTGTGGGGTCTGAAAATCTCGTGTGACTGAGCCGCCACTGAGTGCGACAGTGCTCGAACAAGAAATGGCATCAGCCTCCGCTGCCCCAAGACTTCGGGTTGACAATATCCTAACTGGACCAGCACCCGAGCTTTCCTTCACCGTCTTTGTTGCAAACAGAGAAGACGTCATTTCAGTCAAGTACAAAGACTTACGTCCTCGATGAGTGCTTCCACACCCTCCGACAGCCTTGGTCTCGAGTTGGACGCCGGCTTGATCATGGCCAAAAAGTCAATGTAGTTCACCCACCTGTACGCAGCAGTGATTTCTCGAAGAAATTCAATTCGCTCTGACCCGCATCATAAATCAGATCGAATCCCCGCTGAGGTTTTTGGCTCTGTGTTTGTAGCTCCAGGGCTTGGGGGCACAGGGACAATGGATTTTTGATTTCGGCGAGTTATTGGAGTTGATGAAGCGAGAGCGGGACGTTGTCAGCCGCCCCGACACACACACACAACCTCAGCACTCGACACACTCGGCACACTCGACACACTCTGCAGACTCTGCACTCGCACACTCGCCTCAGACCCGACACTCGACACACTCGGCCGCACACCGACACCCGATCTCACTCGCACCCTGAATCATCGGAGTCCAGCACCAGCAACAGGTCCTTGATCATGTTGGCGGTCACCCCAACATCCTGCAGCGCGAGTCATCACCGTTCCATGTGTGAGGTGCGCGTGCCGGAAGTGCGGGAGGTGTGTGCAGTGAGTGAGTCGGGGCCGGTGTGATGTCGTGGGTAGGTGGGTGGGTGTGTGGGGGTTGTGGGTGTGTGGGAGGGTGTGTGGTGGGTACAACGTGTTTCACAGTCGGTGTCTCACAAAGCATCGATTGCTTGACCTTTGTGGTTGTGGACAACAGTGGTGCATCAAGCTGTGATTGCTCACAAGAGTCCGGAGAGCTTTGCCAAACTCCGTGTGAGACACACGGCCCAACCCGGCATTGACAGGCTCCCACATTTTAGCAAGCACTCCCTCCTCCCGCGCAATTTGAGTCTTGACCTCAGACAGGATCGCGTTGACCTGTCGCTGCGCCGAGTCAATGATCGACAAGGATGGATGACGGTGGCCTTTGAGAATAAGTCGCCGGAGAGCACGACGAAGAAATTCAATTCACTGTGAAATGGGGCGAGTGGGGATGTGGGACTGAGGCTGGAACAAGCACCAGGCGAAAGAGCTCCTCACATCCTCACCCACCCCTTCACATCCTCACCCACCCCCTCACATCCTCACCCACCACCTCACATCCTCACCCACCACCTCACATCCTCACCCACCATCCACCCTCTCTCTCTCTCTCTCCCTCTCGCTCTCTCTCTCTCGCTCGCTCGCTCTTGGTGTCTTACAATCGTTTCCTTCTCCTTGGATTTTCCCTTTTGAGATGTCGCGGTCGCTTTGACGTCGAGAATCTTCACAAACTCTTCATATTCTATGTCGCCACTCGCGTCTGCGTCAAGTGCTTCCAGAATGGCCGTCTGTGATTTGGCGTGAGTGTAGAAACAAAGTCAGCAGGGGGCCAGTCTGCCAAGCACCATATCCTTGGCACTCCGTTCCCCTCTCGTCACTGCGCAACACCAGTCACGAGGTTCCTCTTCCCTGACCCTCTCCCCAGCCTCACTCATTCACTGCGCAGCAATCCTCTCTCATCACAGAAGGTCCTTACACATCACAGGAAATCTGACGGCGAAAAAACAAATCACGCACAACGTGTGCCGCAGAGAGTGACGGTGCCATTGCTCTGATTGCCCGGCCCATTTCTGCCCGCGACAGTGTTCCATTCCCATCCTGCCCATGGTGTCACGAGAGAGGAAGGAGGGAAAGAGCACGAGAGCGAGGGTATGTGCCTGGCCAGCTGAACCTGTGACGAGCAGCAGAGACGGAGAGACAGACGATGTCTCACCCTGGGCCTCCCACATCGGGCAGTGCACTCGCAGCCGCATTCCTTGAGAACACGGGCAGGCACAAGACAAGGACTGACACAACTGCCAAAAAAAAACACTCGTTTCTAAACGCGCCACCACCGCAACTGCTGCCTCGAGGATAACGGCAGAGATCGACCCCCGCCTCCAACACACACGCGCGCGCACACTCACACAAAGGACATGGCGACACCCACACACCCTGATCAAGAAGACGTGACTTCCCAAAGGAAAAGTTGTGCCCATCGCAGCTCGGGTGGTAGAACACGATAGGATTCTCACACCTCATGCGCGCACCTTATCAAAAGACATGAAGGCTCGCTTGGCAGACGTGAAGTTTCTCCCAATCCCAAGCTTGATCTCAGCCAACGCTTCATCCACCTCGGGGCTAAAGCAAATCGTGAGTGCCAGTCTCGTCATTGTTGGAGCTATTATCCTGGGGAGAGATCATCGTGCCTCCGTTCGAGTGTCGTGCAACGAAGAGGAACAAGGGGGGGGGGGAGGCTCTCTATCTCTGGTTTAGACTCTGACTCTCCCACACTCGCACCGTCTCTCCCTCCTCTCTCTCTCTCTGTTGTTCGCCGTTTCGTCAGTCTCATGGCCGCGGAGTCCATGCCTATGGCTCGCATGGCGCCATCCCGGACCGCAAACGCGCATGCAGGCTAACTCAATGATACCCCAGACAGAAAAACGCACCTGCGTTTCAGCGGCACGGCGCCTGGTAACGGAGGCGCAGGGCCCATCAAGATGATGAACTCTTGGAGGGAGATGTTTCCCGACTTGTCTTTATCAACTGCGTGCAGCACCTCTTTTACCTGTACACTGCAGCGTCACAGCCTTGATGTATTGTTCCTTAAAACAGAAAATTGTTCCGGAAGCAACATCACCAATGAAAATATCTGCAGCCATGCTCGACGCTGCGTGTTCAAATTCTTACCGCAGCTTTGGGAAGCTTGGACTCGAGCTCCGTGAGCACGTCGAGAAACTCGGTGTGTGTCAGTGAGCCATCACCGTCTTTGTCCAGCACATTGAAGGCCTCTTCAGGAGTTGACCCAACGCGCTTTTGTATCATTGCTTTGAGGCTCTCGATAACACCTTCCAGCCTCTTGTTTAATCTGGGTCGCAGTGCTGGCGCCAATTGGACCACCTGCGATGGACCCTCGAAGATAGCCTTGAATTCATCCAGCTCAAGAGTGCCGTTTCCATCTTGATCAAACGCATCAATGAGGTCTTTGATCTGAGCTGTTTTGAGCGGAAGTTGCATTTGGGCGATCAAATGCGAAAAGTCTGCAGCACTGATCTTTCCATCATGATCCGTGTCAATATCCTGGAAAGCTCGCTTGAGAGAAGCTTTGTCATGAACCACCTCGCTGAGAGTTGCAATAGCTTTCTCCAGACGGGCTGCTCTTGGAGTGCGCGGTCTTGCCTGTGGACTCATCCGTTGCGAAGGAGGCGCACGGGAAGCCGGAACGGCCACATCAATGACAGAGTCACTAACATCTTGCTCTAACAGCTTAAACTCCTCGAATTCAATCGTTCCAGACCCATCTTTATCAAGCGCCTGCCAGGATCGATTAACACCAGGACAAACAAAACGCACACACCTTGCACAGCTCGTTGATCTGAGTTGGAGTCAGAGAAGTATCCAGAGAGCGTATCGCAGACTGAAAATCTCGAATTGACAAGGAACCCGTTCCGTCCTTGTCGAATTGGTTGAAAGCTCTCTTCATCGAGTCGAAATTTTCACCGATGACATCTTGTACCTCGGCAATGGCTTCTCGCAACATCTGCCGGCGATTCGGTCTCGCAACTGGCGAAGATGCAATGCTTTCATCCTCAAAGTCATCATCGCCATAGGATTCCATTGCTTGATGCCCTGAGGCTGAGAACCAAGCAAGCCTTCCACACAAGTTCCGAAGTTTGCAGCGAGAATTTTGAAAAAAGATATTCTTGGTAACGGGATAGCGATTGCTATATGGGACCGGGTCCCGTCCGACCGGCGACCGGGCCGGACCGGCACCCATTATGTGTCATATGTGACCCATAAACAACCATATGCACTTTGTTCAAAGCCAGCGATGGCAAAGGAATGGCAGAGGTTTCGTCTCGTCAGACGGACCTCGGTGAAATCTCCATGTTATGATTCTGTGTTGGATCTTTTTGGTTGTGACCCCCCTGTTTCTCCTTCAAAAAAGGCGGAAATCTGGCGGCGTATTGCCAGAGTACGATACAAAGGAACGCGCAACGGCTGACTCGCGCACGTAGATGAAAGCCGTGCTTTGCGCAGTTCATATGATGCGAATCATCCGATTCAATAACGCTGAAAAACGAAGAAAAGCGAAAGAGGCTTGTCGGGTCTGTTCTCCCCCACTCCTTTCGATTGTGCCAGATACTTATCTCGAGCTGTCCCAGGCCTCGATCCGGCGTACGCCTCCGCCTCTGCCACCTTGTGTTGATGATGAGAGCGTCTCGACCCATCTTACAGAAGAACTTTCTGAACATTCAGAAGACGAAGCAGCTGCATTTTCTGATTTGTTGATTGAGGAATTTATTGAGCCAGCTCCCTCCGAACCAACCCCCTCTCCACCAGTCCGCCCAAAGATTGTCCGTAAGCCCAAGCCACAACCGCGAACCATTACTGTGCGTCAACCGCGCCCAGAACGGCAGGGGCTGACTCTATCTGCGTCGGCATTTCATGCACCGGCAGCAGCGTTGTTAAGAACAGCAGAGGGTGTGACCACTGGTGGAACAGTAGACTTGCTCTCTGCACCTGCCTCAAAAGCTTTACAGATGAGGGATGTTGCAATGCGGCACTTAGCTAATTTTGTTGTTGATGAGGGCAAGGCGTCCCTGTCCTCTTTTTCAAACAGGATACTGCGCAATCCTGGCCCGGTCCAAACTATGTCGTCAAGTGACCCAGCTATGGAGGCAGGAAGGCGGTCACTACGGACCGCTGCCCGAAAAATGGGTGGGAGCTCTTCCAACTTGACTGTGGGCCAAGGCTCGGTTGATCGAAATGACAGAACAGGTCGTTCGTCCACGTCTCTGGGACACCATAAGGCCAAAAAGAGGGCATGAATACAATGCAAGGGTTGACGTCGGTTCTTCTGACAGGATTGTAACATATGTATTTTTTGGTTCGCTTTTTGTTTTTGACAAAACAGGTTGCAAGGCATTCTTTCAGAAGTTTCTAACACCCAATCTATGATGCTGCGAGGAGCCCGAAATGAAGGCTCCTGCTGGAAGGGAGGATCACCATCATGAAACCGACCAGTCCCACTTGTAAAGTTTTTCAAACACAGCCGTCGCGCTTGCAAATGAATCCGATTTGATAAAAGTCATCTGGAATTTCCAAGTTAAAAGGAGCAAGAGAAGGAAAAAATATACCTGCTTGCAATCAATGTCCATTGGGTCCATGATGAAGCACAACACCACGGCATCCTCCGCACTGGTCAAATCAAGCAGTTCCTTTCCGATTGGTGTCCCAAAAATCATTCCCATTGGGATGTCACCAAGCTCAGGAAGTTCTCTCCACTTCTCGCGGATCCTTTCAGCAGCGACAACAGGATCGTCACCCTTTTGCACGCTTCTCAACACCTCGCGAACGTTTGCGTGCTGCAAGTAAAATTAGTAAATCAGCAAACCGGCTCGCAGGTACACAACAGCGTTCTCACCATTCCGCAAGCCCGATGCGTGTACTGTTCATTTTGCAATAGAGCTGCAAAGGCCATCTTGGCAGTCGTTGGAACTTGTCGTGGTTTGTTTCTTTGGATTGGGTCGCGAAACTTGGCGGCGAAAGTGCCTTGAGCCAAGAAATTGTGGGACTCAGACTTGTTGCCTCAGTTTTTTATAGTTTTTTTAGCGGAGAATGAAATGAGTTATCGTTCAAGTCGTTAGTGTTGTAAGCTACAGTGAGCACGTCAAAAACTTTCAAAATAAAAAAAAAACACACAGACAGGGGTTGTTGTTGTGTTGCCGATTTTTGTGCTGTGATGATGCGTGCGGGCAGCAAGCGCGCCACGCGGTTCCCCACGGTACGTTGCGAATGCGCATTCCTGCGTATTCATGAAACCTTGCAGGCACGTATCAAGAAAATTATGCAGACAGATGAAGAGGTTGGGAAGATTGCCAAAGGCACTCCAGTTGTCATTTGTGCGTGCTCGTCTCTTGTCCGCAGTTCCTCATCCGTATGGCAGCGAAATGTCTCGAGCTTTTCTTGGAGTCTCTTTTGACTAGCGCAGTTGAAGTCACACGAGCCCGCAAAGCCAAAACGGTTTTGGCCTCACACCTGTGTGTTGACCCGCGTTTGCGACCCGTGCTGACCTGGGGTGCACAGTCGTGGATGCGTCAAAAACAACGAACGTTTTGATTTTCTTACGGATATCGTGGGGGCTCCGACGGCAGAGGATGAAGCTGCAGAAGAACAGGCTTGGTGCGTTGTCGCGTTGTGGCACCATCCATCTCACCGCTCGTTCGTGTGCAGCATTGACCAGGAGGCCGAGGAGGAGGAAGAGGATGACGATTCGTCTGACTCCAGCGAAGATGGAGGGAAAGGGAAAAAGCGTCGCCGCAATGCGGGTCGTGGAAGAGGACGGGGTCGACCGGTCAGTACTTTTCTTGATCTTTCTTGATCCTTCTTTTTACTGACTGAATCAACAGGCAAAGGTGAAGATCGAAGACGAAGACGGCGCAACGGCGAAACCGAAACGTGCAAAGGGTGGCTCAAGTCCGACGTCGCGTGGTCGAGGCCGTGGACGTGGTGGAGGTGAGCTCGGCGCGATGTTTGTTTTCTCATCTTTGTTAATCGAGGCACAGGCCGAGGAGCCGTGGCCTCACCAACAGCCTCATCTCCAAGCGCTTCGGGGCCTATGCCCCAAGCATCACATTCGATGGCCCCGCAAATGCAGCAGATGCATCCCCAGCAAATGTATCAGATGCAAATGCAGAACTCTCAGGGTGGCGGGCAGGGCATGCCCCTTGGGATGCAGATGCATCCATCAATGCATCCTGGGATGGCACGAGGAATGATGCCACCTGGCATGATGCCCATGCATATGATGCCACCTCCAGGCATGATGATGTATCAGACTGATGATCCTTCAAATCCTGGTCTGCATCCGGGAATGGCAAGAGGTCCGATGGGGGAGTGTCACCCGTATATGCACGGAATGCCCGGGGGTCAGAGCTATCCCATGCCAACCCACCCCAACCCGCGACCACCACCATCGGTCCGTCTTGACTCTATCTTTTGTGTGTGTCTCTGAGTCTCCCGCCTGTGGGTGTGGGTGGGTGGCCCTGTCTCTCAGTCTTTATGTCGATCTCTCCCCCGCTTCCCCCTCCCTTCCTCTGCGTCTTTTTTTTCGCGCGTGCTTGTCCCTGCTCTCCTTTGCGTTCTGTGCACTACACGTGAGAAGCCTTCAACTGGTTAGAGGTTTGACTGTTGATTCGCAAGACGCCAAGATGCCCCCACGCCCCCGCGCGCCCCAGCCCCCTCTCTTCCAGTTCCCCCTGAATAGGCATATTTCTCTCGCCTAAATCTGCAGTAATTATTGGATTCTTGGACCACGCCGTCCAGTATCGCCGTTGATATCGTGTGTGAGCCCTTACGCAGTTTTTGATCCCCGTTAGATTCGTCGGGGATGTGTATCCTGCAGTTTTTGAACCCGCAGTTCGATACTGTAGAAACTGGGAGGCAACCTGTAATTGACAGCCCACACGTGCACCGTGACTCTCAGATTCAAATATAGCCACAGTCCTCGCTTTCTAGTGAGAACATCAGCTTGCTAGAGTTTTCCTTGCACCACCTGCGCTGTTGCGCCCTGTCATCTAAATACGATATTTCCCCTTCTTTGCCAAAAATACGAGATTTTCATTTTTTTGGCCCATGTTTTAGTTTTTTTGCCCCCTTGAATCCCTAAAAGACAGTTTCTGATGATGAAACCACCAAGGAGAGAGTTTTTAACATCGAGGCGCTAGATCTACCAGCTAGGGACCAGGAAAGCTCCCGCTCGTGATACACACGCGTAAATGATAACTAGTGAAGCTGCCGAGCGTGGCCTGTGCTTCCCTCAGGCAGACAACACAGCCTCATTTGTTGAGATGTCACAGGACTGTGGTATCAACTCTCCCCTATCGCGAGGTGGACCTAGCAGAGTCCTGGGACTAACTGACACCCCAGCGCACTGGTGCACCAATCTCGGCCATCCTGAATTTCGACTCGGAGTCCTCGGCACCGGCGCACCCGCAGCAGCAGCCGCAGGACCAGTACCAGCACCAGTATCAGCCGCAGCAAGATCAGGCGTGGTCTGCAGGGCAGCAGCCAATAAAGAGTGAAAAGCCCCCTCCTGGGCAGGACAAGGCCGACGCGAAAGCGCACAAGGCGGAGTTGCGTGCTGAAGCTCGGGCGAGATTGAAGGCAGATAAGGCAAAGGCAAAGGCGGAGGTGAGTCGACGAGTAAGCAGATGGGGGGGGGGGGGTGTCGGATGCACATGGATCGATACGTGCAGACTTCTGACGCCGGCGGAACTTCAGCTCGGTCACTTCCGGTTCGTTCAAAACCCCATATCCTGAAGAATGGAGTTCGAAACCCGAAACCCCGTCATCGGGGAGGCCTTAGACGATCCCTCTTCTCCCTTTCCCTCCCACTGTGCACACTCACCATCACTCTCTGGATGGTCGGAACCCCCTTCTCCCTCCCAGTTCTATCTCCATTCGTCCCGAGAAAACATCGCGCACGTCACATCAAGCAACACAACACACCAGGCAAAGGCGGAGAAGGCAGAGGCGAAACGGGCCGAGAAGGCGGAGAAGGCAGAGAAGGCAGACACCAAAGCCCGCATCCAGCAAGAAAAGAAGCAGGGGAGTACGAGCGGGTCAGTTAGCGGACCAACGAAACCGTCCAACTCCTCGCCTCAATCTGCGTCTTTGTCCCCACCGAACGGCGGCAGTGGGGGTGGGGGTGCACCCCCTTCACCACCTCCCGCACCCGCACCCGCTGCCACAGCTCCTCCCGCACTCCCTGCCCCTGCAAGTGAACCTGCGCCTGCTGCTTCCGCAGCAGCACCTCCCGCAGCAGCGCCGCCTGCCCCCGCAGCACCACCTCCCGCGGCAGGAGTCGCAGCGGCCGACCCTGCGGCCGCGCCTGCCCCGGTCACTGTGGGGCGATCACGGGTGCTCGTTGACGATTATGACGATGATGAGTAAGCTGGTCTAGCTTGGCGAGCGCTCTGTAATCCAGACCAGGTAGTTGTTCTGGACCACCCGACCTGTGCCGGAGCTGCCGAGCAAAAGCTTTCGTCGGGCAGCTCGAGCCTGTCACAGTCACCGGTTATCGCCCAACCCTCTCCCCGAGCTAGTTATTATGACGGTCGTGGCCAAGTCGAGCTTGCCACAGTCCCACAGTACCACCATGACTAGCAACTTGACTGGGTCGAGTCACCGTCACCGGTTCCCTGTGAGCCATGTGAGTCAGCATCCATGCTGTGTTGGTGTGGGTGTGTGGGTGTGGGTGGGTGTGTCCACGTATGTGTTGATATGGACGTGTACACCAATCCACGCTCAGCTACCTTCGATGAATCGCGTACCGTATCCCGCGACCAGTCACTAATTTAGGGTGTATCACTGATTGCGCTGTATGAACCTCTCCGCGACCAGTCACTTATTTAGGGTGTATCACTGATTTGGCTGTATGAACCTCTCCGCGACCAGTCACGGATTGTGGACCGTGTGGAGCGAGTCGCGACTCACTGATTTCAGTCATGGACCGATCTCGAGCTCGTCTGGACTACTCTGCGATAAGCCTGAGCGAACCGGCGCCCGTGGCCTGCTGGTACCCGAGCATGTCTGCCCGAGCACGTCTGGAGTTGTAAACTTTTGTTGTTGCAATTGCTCCTGCTGTATCGAACCCAAAAAATCGGGTTGTGCCACGCTTTCGTGCGCATTCATCCGAAATGAACAATAAAGTCCTATTTATTAGCAGCTTCTCGAGTCACACAACGCCGTGACGGTCGATTCTTTTGGCTGAGAGCTCAAAAACTCTGGGGGGGGGACGGGCCCCGATCGCTTTATGCAACTGTTTTACAGGCTCTGTGGCCAAACTGGACAGGAGTGCATGCCAGATGGACAAAATCTATCGCACATACAATTTTGGCGTTGATAGACATCAATCGTGAGACAGATCACATTGAGGCCGGAAAAAACAAACATGGAAAGTCTGGGATTGATCTCATCTAGATTATTTATTAGTCATCGGGTCTAATCTAATCATCTTAAATCTAGATGTAATCTTATTTATATAATCGGGTCAGGGTGGCTCGAGACCGTCCTTGTTGGTGTCGCAGAGTCGCTGGAACCGTGAAAATGCTCCAGTGGCGGCCTCACGCTTGCGGCTGCTGTTGGACCAAAGAGAGCTTGCGGGGCGTGAAGTGTGTTGGGCGGGGGACGTTGCGGTACGGCATCAGCCTCTCGTTGAGGGATCTCGCGGGCGGTTGAGGCTGCTGCAGGTGTGACCGTCAGCGACGCAGGGGGGAGACAGCGAGACGGAGTTGTACGCGTGCTGCGCTCACTCATCCCTCCCCCCGCCACCCCTCGCTCATCCTTTCTGCTGCTCTCCCCCCGTCCCCCGCTCTCTCCCAT
>QUTJ01031715.1:0-15676 GCA_003573635.1 Goniomonas avonlea | reverse complement strand
CGCGCCAACACAGAGACACCGACAGACCGACAGACCGACAGACCAACATGACAGACAGACCGACAGACCGACGGACCGACAGACCGACGGACCGACAGACCGACAGACCGACAGACCGAGAGTCAGACAGACCGAGAGACCGAGAGACCGAGAGACCGAGAGACCGAGAGACCGAGAGACCGAGAGACCGACACGACAGGCAGACCGGCACGCCGACACACGTGCGCATGCGCACCTTGCCAACAAGAAGGCGCGACCACTCGTCCATAGGCCCACTGGTGTCGACGACCACAATAACACCACGCGGCCCGACCGCGGCACCCAGGTACCACTGGGACACTCTCGCGTCGAGGCGAAGCTCAGGAGGAGTGCTGCTTTCCTTCCACACCGCTGCAGGGTACACGCGGAGCATCGGGACCGTAGCAGACGCGTACATGAGCCAGCGGACCCCGGGGAACTTCACCCGGGTCTGTCGGGATGGAAGTGAGGCTGCGGGGCTCGCTGTCGCTGTCGCTGTCGCTCTCTCTCTCTCTCCCTCTCTCTCATTCTTCTTCTTCTTCTTCTTCTTCTTCTTCTCTCTCTCTGCCAACGCAGGAGGCAACGTGTTCGTGGAGGTGTGTTTCTCCTCCCTCCCTCTCCCTCTCCCTCTCCCTCCCTCCTATTGTCTCTCTATCGTCCCTCCCGAGCATCGACGGATCAGACATCTGCCTGAGCTTTCGGGATGTCGAGTGCGGCGGTGGCCTTAATCACTGTCAGAACGTCGCTGGGTTGTCCCTGCTTGCCGCACACTATGATACGTTTTTGACGCTTGAGACAAAGTTCTCCGGATGCCTCATGGGGCGACGGTACGAGCGGGTTTGCAATGCACTCGGCTGGGACCAGCTTGTCTCGTTCACAGTATTGTGGAATCTATACGGGGAACGGTGAATTTTGGCCTCAAGCACGACAATTTTTCGCAAACCTTGACAGCACTGCGCTCTGTTGATACTTTAGTTGCGTACAGATCGACGTAGTGCTGACCCAATGACTCCAAATCGGGCACGCTGGCGGGAAACACGTTAGACCGGAGACCCCCCCCCCCCAGTTCGAAGACGTGCCTCGAAGCGTCAGCGTATAACCCTTGCTTGAAGAGGTCCTCCAATGACACAGATATATCCACCGGGCTCATTGGCTCGGATACTGCGGCGACTGACGACTCGCGCAGAAACTGGGGTCGGACGGTCAACGGTTTCTCCCCAGAACAAACACGGCACACCGTGACAGCATTAAGTGACTGATCCAAAGCAGATGTTGCAGCCGTTGCCAGATTGATTACCAAATCTGCGACATTGAGTGGCGCCGCGGGGGTGATAATCTGATCGAATCTCTGCCACATCGTCAGCAAGCGCTGAAACTGACTGCCACTCTCACCGTCTGCAGCAACTCTGTTTGCAATACTTTCTGCGCAAATGCGACCAAATCAGCCCCAATATCAGCAACGCTTCTGTCAGGATGCATGAGTTCTAGCAAGAAAAGACTCGCTCAACCTCGTGGTTGACGGAGGTGTCGGAGAGGGAGCCGCAGTCGCAGCAGTGGTCGTTTGCAGGAGTGTATCTTTGCTTGTGCTTGTAGTGCTATTGGGAGCTGTGGCATTGGCGGATGTGGTATTGGTACTGTTCGCCAAGGTCGTATTGTAGATGCTTGTGGTGGCGGTCGAAACGGCTGTCGTGTCTGTGGGGGAAACTGTGTCTGTCGTGGTGGCTGCTGTCATGGTCGAACTTGTTGTAATTATTGGACTTGTGGTTGTTGACGTCGCCTCGCAGACCCAAGCCAGAAAGGCCAAGAGAAAGCAGCCTGCGAGAAACGGCCTGGCCATGTCCAAGACAAGACCTTTAGCAAGCTCGATCGGGTCATCCGATTGATTAATGAAAATGCTCATATAGGGACATCCCGGGTGGTCATGGCTTCGTTGCTTTTGCAACGAACCTTGTGGCCACTAGCGATTGTCCTTTGTGTGTCCAGCTTCTTTGCCAACTCTCAGGAACCTTGCGGGACTTTTTCTGAATCTCCCAAATGCCGTGAGGACTGTGGTACCTGCGGTAACGCTTGCTGCGGGCTTGAGTGGGAAATTGGTAAGTTGCGCTTCGCCGTCATCGTTTCTGATAGTTGCCAGGTTCAAGTCAGCAAGATTGTTTTGATGCATTGGTACGCGCCATTTCCACTCACGGTGGTCCTGATGGTCGCTGGGCACTTTTGGAGACGGCCAGCCTTGCGACTGGAAATCATTCTGTGACTGTGTTGCCCGGAGAAGCGTTCATAATCAAGGCAACACATATCCCGCGTGGAGTCAGGATGAACCGATTCATTGAAGACCTTGCCTTTTCGGTGTCAAGTACTGGGCCTCGGACTTGCAGAATCGCTGTGCGTGCAGCTGCCGATCTCGCGGTTGCTTACAACTCGTCTCCAGGCATTCAGCAAAACCCGTATTCACACCTCGTACTGTGACGAAGGTCGGAATTACCAAAATTTGGTGTGTTTCGTCCTCTGTTGCCCATCTTTTCGCTCATGATGTGCCAGAATGAGTTGATGAAGAGCACCGGCACCAAGCGTTTTCTTCAGAGAAACTCGTTCGGATGTCCTTCAAAGCAGTCGTAATGGGCAAGCGCTATTTCTTTCTTTCCCGATTCTTTTGGCGGGGGGGGGGGGCACGTGCATGAGTCAGCTCAGCGACCCCTTCCAACGCCGTCCTCGACCAGGGGCAAAAAAATCACGGTCCGACCGTGCATATCACCTTCATATCGCAAGACAAAACATGAACTTGAAAGCAGGCAGTCAATACAATGGATGTGTCAAAATTGATTCATTCGTGCCAGAATATCATCACAATGCCACGAGAGAGGTCAGGCAAAAATCCTACCGGAGGGGCTTTTGGATTTCGCCGTCATAGTGCTCGTGGACAGTGCGACTTCTTCAGACCGCAGTTACAACTCTTCTTTCTTTGGTGGAGCAGCAGTGATCTTACGCTTGCAGAACAAGCGATTCCCCTGACACGACACACAAAATCAGACTCACTTCCGACACTTTGGAGGGGGTGTACCTCGAGCCCAACTTCTGCACACCCGTTGACATTGAGGGGCGAAGAAGGAGCCATGGTGCCGCAAGTGTCGCAGGCAAGGACCTGCTCGGTTTCGGAAAACCTGCATCCCTTGGAACGGAGTTAACATCCAAGAGCAAGTGCGACAACGCAGCCACCTTGCAAGAAGACTGATAGTCGCCTGGAGGCAACGTATCACACACTAGCTTGCCGTCCGAGTTACCGAAATAGCTGCAGGATTTGAGAGGGATCATGGAGATTGCTGTTTGGCCCGTTGGAGCCGAACAATGACTGCACAACAAGTTGGTCCCGGAAATCTTGCAGCCTGCACAGCTGCCGAGATAGGAACCAGGAGGTGTATCTGCGTCGTTGAACGTGTCTTTTCGGAGTTCCTCCTCGCCTGTGCGCGGTGAGGTGTGGCAAGCGAAATCGAGTTGAGTCGCACATGCAAGTTCGCCGTTGTTGTTGCCAAAAGCGGAGCACGCATTTGTTGGCAAAGCGGTTTCCTAAAACGAGAAGCGTTACAACCCATTTTATGGCATTTCCCTCCGAACTGGATTACCTGCAGAGCTCCACACCCACGTGGACAGTGAGTGCAGCGCAGAAACTCGCCATCCACACGGCAACCCTTGCACGAATCGCGGTAACTCCCGCGAGGGATGTTCTTCTCATTTTCGGGCAGGTTCGCCCGGGCTGCGCCTCATCCTGACTGAGCAAACGGAAGCATGGCGACAGCCAAGAGCAGTGAAAAGGCGAGGATCGGCCTCATTTTCTTCTACGCGTCCGTAGCGAAGGACGGTAACTAGAACTGCGTATGTCAGGCGTCGTTGTCAACTCCGCGAGATGGCTCTGAACCGCCTCAAGCAGAAGGCTCTGCAGAAACTTGGGGTCGCACATGGTACTGTTGACGCTGGTTTCGACGATCTTCGTGACCATTTTCGAGCGGTCGATGATAGCTTGAAAAACTTGAGCGTGTCTGTGGAAGCGCATGTCAAGCAGGTGACGGCCGTCACGACGAGCCTCACAGAATGCCAGGCTGCCATCACCGCGCTCAGCACAGATCAAGAGGCAGACATTGCGTTATTTCATGCCGCGGTGACCCATGTCGCGTTGCAAGACTCTGACTCGGCCATTGCCCGGTTTATCGTGGAGATCGAGAGCATTGTGCTGAAGCCGCTCCGAGACTGCCTCTGGGGCAACAAAATTTTGAAAGACAGCATCAAGGAGCGCGCCAAACTTCTCCTTAGTTATGACGCAAAGGCTCGCGAAATGGAGCAGCTCCGAGCCTCATCTCCCAAGAACGGGGACAAGTTTGAGTTATCGGAGAAGGCTCTGAAGGATGCCCAGGCCGCTTACGAGGCTTCTAACGCTTCGGTTACCCTGGCAGTATCAGAAGCTATTGAAACCTCCCATCTCGTATACCGCAACGCATGCCTGGCCTTCAAGCAGACTCTGGCCAACTTTTACGGCAGCGCGCAGCAAGCCTTTTTGGCTGAAGAGCTTCAGCCGCTGCAGCCTGGAACCGTCGCGTTGTCTAGCGGCGGCAGCGCTGAGCGCAAGAAGTCATGGAAATTGATGAGCGGCGGGAAAAAGAAAGAAAAGGGAGACAAGAACCCTGCAGATTCCTCTCCCAATCCACCGGAGCAGCCGCGTGTCTACGGCGTGGAGCTCGACAAGGTGGCGACCTACGGTCAATGGCGTGGCGATGTGGATTCGTCACAAACTGACGTACCATGGCCAGTGGAAGTCCTGTGTGCTCATCTGGAGCGCACAGGTATCCACGTGGAGGGGATTTTTCGCATTCCAGGCAGCAAGGTGCGCACTGCTCTAGTCCTGCGCCCCTTCTTCGAGGGTTTTTGCGTCGCTTCCGGCCACTACACATCAACTGCACTACAAGACGCCACACGACATGCCCCACAACATTGTAGACGCAGCACTACAGTGACAGCATTGTGGACGCAGCACTAGAGTGCGCCACGCTAGAGTAGCGGCAACAACAAAACACCTGTTCTGACACAAATGTGGTGTCCAAGCGTCCCCAGCGGCGGGTTACAGACGATAACCTCTGCGTTAACGCAGACCGAGGTCGACAAGATCAAGAATGCGATGGATCACGGCGAAGACCCAACAGTGCACTCAACAGACCCCAACGTGTTTGCGCACCTGCTCAAGCAGTTTTTCCGCGAGTTGCCAGCGTCGTTGTTGCCGCCGCCGGACGTGCTCGCTGCAGGGAAGAAGGTGAGTGCGCGGGGGAGGGAGGAGGGAGGGAGGAGGGAGGGAGAGGGTGTTCTATTTCTTCGATTTGGTATGACTTATGCGCTGTGATAGCGTATGGTGTGTACCCTGGACAACACGTGCTCGATCCCTGATTGGCAACACCGGTGGACAGTGCGTGCTGTGGTGATGGTGGTGATGGTGGTGATGGTGGATGGTGGTCTAGGTGGTGGGTGGTGGTCGGCCCTGAGCACTGCCACAGTAGCGTTATCATGGCTGTTCTACAGTGCGCAACTAAAGGGGAATAGAATCTGCTGGTTGGAACCTTCTAGTAGCGACCGAGGTCGTGCATGGCTTCGATGGGCCTGCAGCGAGCACAAGAGACCAATGAGACAGTGAGGGGTGGGCGGGCACAGACAGACAAAGAGACACACTCATACACACGACGGGAACAGGGAGACAGACGCAAAAAGACCGAAGGTACTCAACCTGCGAGCAGGTGCTCTGCACAGACGACGAGGCGGACACGGCGGTGCTCAAGGAGCTGATTGGGTCTCTGCCTCCTGCTCGGCGCGCTTGCCTGGCCCGGCTCTCGCACCTCATGGCCAAGGTCGCGTCCAACGGCAAGGCGAACATGATGGACCCGACCAACCTCTCAACCTGTTTTGCGCCGACTCTCGTGAGTTGCTCCTCCTCTCCCGCTCCACTCCGACCCTCTCCTCCCCCTCTCCCTCTCTCCCTCTCCCCTCCTCTCCTCTCTCTCTCCCCTCCCTCCCCTCTCCTCCTCTCTCCCCTCCCTCGCCCTCTCCCTCCCTCTTCTCTCCTCTCCTCTTCTCCCCTCGCCCTCTCCCTCTCCCTCTCCCTCTCCCTCTCCCTCCCTCCTCTCCCCTCCCTCCCCTCTCCTCCTCTCTCCCCTCCCTCTCCTCGACCCGACCAACCTCCACCTGTTCTGCGCCGACTCTTGTGAGTTATTGCTGCCCTTCTCTCCCTCTCTCTCCCTCCCCTCCCCCGAATCCCAAGGCAGCTTTCTTCGTTATCGTGTGCTGCTGTTGGTGGTGATGCTGTCCCCGTTTCACACTTTGATGTTACAGGGGGGCGACAGCTTAAACTGGTTACACAGTTTTGTAATCAATTGRGAATATGATCGCTATCCGTTTGTAATCAATGACTAGAACRTCKTTTGAAACTGTGTAACCAGTTYCAGCTGTCGCCCCCCTCTAGGTCTGGCTCCCTGACGACGGGAACCGAGGCCAGATGATGCGTGTGTGCTTGCGTTGGTGTTGTTGTGGGTGTTGTTGTTAGGTTTGGCTTCCTGATGACGGGAACCAAGGCCAGATTGTTGGTGTTGCTGTTGGTGTTGTTTCACACTTTCATGTTAGGTCCGGCTTCCTGACGACGGGAACCAAGGCCAGATGATGCGGGACCAGACAGCCGCTGGCAGTATCGTGCGGCGCATCATCGAACTTCAAGCGTCACTCTTCGATCCCATCCCTCTTGCGCCCGCACCCCTCGTGGCCCTGTAATTCTAATAGACTCGATAACCAAAAGGCGTACGCTGCCGCCCAGGGTGTGTGGACGGACGGACAGAGACAGCGACAGACCGACCGACCGACAGGCAGGCAGGCACACAGGCAGGCAGACAGACAGAGGGAGACAGACAGACAAACAGACACACAGAGCGCGCGCGTGCGAGTGGAGATACAGAGCCTGATTTGAAAATGGCCAACGATTTAGATATGATGTCGGAGGATCATGTAGAATTGGGTTTCAGAACTGTTGGTCGTGAAGAAAAGTTCAATCACCGGGCAGTGACGCAAGTATATTACATTACAAGGCGCAACAATGGCAATTGCACGGCCCAGGCGTCTCCGTGCGCGTCGTGGCCTGGCCGTGCGCAGATGCCACTGTCTCAGTCGAAGAGCAATTGTGTTGTGGAATCCCTAATCACCGATCAACTCAATTGCAGTAAATCGCCGCTCGTGTAAGCATCTGACCATCGGAGCGCTCAGCTCGCGGCACCGAGAGGCCTCACAATTGTCTTTGTGCAGAGGTGCAGGACGACTCAGGTGATTTACGAGGCTGGAGCAGCTTCGGCTGCCTCTCCATCAGCTTCCCCACCCTCCTCACCTCCCTCAGGGTGCTCACCATCACCTTGCTCGTCTCCTTCCGTTGGTTCGGCCGGCTCCTGTCATAGGTATATGAGCTTCTGATGCATACTCTGAAGAAAGACGCCTGGTACCTCTGGCGGGGGCATGAGGGCAATCCGGTCAAGGTGACCCGAAACAATCTCAGCCACGCGTTCAATCAGGACCAAATCCTTCTCCTTCAGCTGGCGGCTGTCAATCAAGGTGTCCACCGTGAGCACCCCAATCACCTGCGAAGAGAAAGCGTCAGCAAGCGCACGAGAGGGATTCGGGACGGACCTTGCGCTGACAAAACAGTGGGACAACAGCGTATGATCCAGGCCGCCGGTCACCGAAGAAATGCACATTCGGTTGTTGCATCACATCTTTGATGAGCACTGTCAGCTTAGCCACCACACTTGCCCAAGTGACACCGACGCCCTTTTTCAAAGTTTTGCCTTCAATCGTTGTTGGATCAATGTGCGATGTTGCCTCGTAAATGAGGGCAGGCGTAACGACAGTCTTGTACCACTGGAAGTAGGATCAGAGTTGGTTCCAACCTCAAAACGAACACGCACTTTGGGGGGTGGTGGCGGTGGCTCTTCTACGGGCTCCGGCTCAGGTGGCGGCGCGTCCTTTCCCTTTTTTGCTCCTTTGGGAGTTTTGGGGCGTGCAGCCTTTGCTGCTGCCTCCGCCTCCGCCTTTGCAATCGCAGCGGCTTGCTGCTGACGTTCATACGCCAGAAGAGCCTCAGGTGACGGCGGGATCTGAGAAGAGAAGAGTCAGTCCAATCACCATGGGCTTATAAACTAACCTCGACTTGTTCTGAAACCGTCCCGATGGTTGCAATGTACGCTGAGCAAGGCCAAAGGACAGATCGAAGAGCCTTCACTGCGTTCCAGAACAACTCCTCCCTGGGCTGTTCCGGTGTGACCATGGCCAAGGCACCAGCGATTGCCTCGTTTTCTGCAGATCTAATATTGAGCTTTTTCTACAGTGATGGAAGAAACTGACCTCGCTTCGTGACGCTTGGGATGTTGTGATGCTGAAGGTGTGTTGCCAGCCAGGGAATCGGCTTGATGTCAGGATCGGCTTCCATCGCTTTAAGCAGAGCCTCTAAGGCCAATGAGAGGGTGGGCATCACTGTTTCTGCCAGATACTCGGAATTCGTCGCTTGCCCTTCCTCAGTGCAAGCGAACATGTCGTGTGGGTCTTGCGAGCCGTGTCTGGGGGTGAATTCTTCAAACACAAGCCTTTCGGACTTAACACTGCCGGCAGAAGCTGGGGCAGGCGCCGACTTTACTGCCAGGCTCGGTACTGCCGGCGGTAGCGGGGGTACAGCCGGTACCGGAAGGTTTGGCACTGCCGTTGCTTTTGGCGTTGGCGTTGTCGGCATGGCAAACGAACGGCTGAACGACCAAAATTTGTTATCGTGAGAAGGTAGTTGACAAATAGTCGATTACAATTTTAGAGTTGACTTCTTCATTATTCCGCTCGCCGTAAGGTGGTTTTGGGGCTGCAGCCTGCATGCCGAAAATGCCGCCTCGCACGTCGATTCCGATGCAGGACACTGCCGGAGTCCCTCTCGTGGCACCGGAGGCGCTTCCGGTAACAACTTGATTTTTTATTGTTATCTTTAGCCTCAATATCTGGTGCAGGTTCGTGCTGCATGGCGGTCGTTTCGCCACGCAATCATCATCAACATTTTGGCTTTGCTCTTCGCACTCACTGGTCTTTGTATTTGGATTTTCGTTCCACCTGTTGTGTCCTCAGGTATGAACTTAAACACACGACACTTGTTCCATCCTTGCCTGAGCCTCCAACGCCAGAGTACAAGCGGGCCACGCAGTCAGTGGGACGCTTCGTGTTTTCTGGGGGTCTCTATTCATTTCTTGGTGTGTTTACCGGCCACCCCTGGCATTTTAGCAAGAAGGAGCCTCGGGTTTGTCTGATGCCGACTTTCCAGGCGGTGGAACCAATTGGCTCGCGCTCAAAATGATGTTTGACAGAATTCCATGTTTGTACGGGTCTGGTGTCATTCCGCGTCGGTTCAAGCAAATTCGCGAGGTACAATCCCATCCAATTCACCACTTCACCATGGACACATCTGTTGATGATCCGCGTCGTAGGCTCTGAAGGAAACGGTGCTTCGAACCTTTTTTGATGTTGAATATCTGCACAAGTTTGTCTCCCAGAAAACTGGCCGCCTTGGCGCCGAATTGCAACTGGGTGCGCACAGCTTATGTTTAAGAGCCACGTTTCGTTTCCTTTTTTTGTTCACACACAATCCAGAGGGCAAACTCAAGACGCTCCTCGAGTCGCAGACCGTTGAGCAACTTATTGACCTCAAGCTCAAGGAGCTGTCCTACAGACCCGAAGGACTGATTTTATCTATCAATGGGGTTGGCCCTAGCACATTGCGCCCCGTGGTGAAACCGTTCCTCCTCGGGCTGGGTGCGGAGCTGGCACCGGCGGTGCGTCCTGTGATTTGTGCTCGCTCGACTCAGTCGCAACCGGGGTGGCAGATTGCGCGAATCATCAGTCTCACTTCCCCTGCAGATATTCTCCATTCTCGATCCAACCTTGCAAATCAATGTCGAGACGCTCCGGACAGAAATTGTACGATTTTCCCCTTGGAGCTTCTTGGAGGCTTGTTTGACCCCCTTGTGGCGATAGCCTGATTCCTCAGAGTCTTTTTCTTTTCCCTTTCCCTCAGAGTCTTTTTCTTTTCCCTTTCCCTCAGAGTCTTTTTCTTTTCCCTTTTCCTCAGAGTCTCTTCTTCTTCTTCTCGCTCATCGCTGTGCAGGATCGGCTGCTGAATGAGAAGATGGTGGAGCTCACACCAAGAGTCACCACGGCTGTAAGTTGTTTCAGGGTAGCTGAGAAAATCCATATTGCAGATCACCCACCCTTTTGCTGTCCATTGACGTTATGTTGCGTCTCACTATTTTTTGCTTGTCCCACCCCCTGTGCTGTTCATTGTGAATAGTTTGGGCATCACCCATCCTTGCTGTGCAATCCGTTGGAGATATTTTGAGTCTCACCTTTTTTTTTGAGTTTCACTCCCCCTTGGAGCGAAGATATCTACTCACCCTTGTTGTGCAGTTCATCGAAGACGTTGTTCGAGACCATCTGAGCTGGATCATTGTGTGGGGCAATATCATTGGTGGGTTTGTGCGTTCGCGTCTTTCTCCTTCCTCACACGGAGTCACCAGGGTTTTTCCTGGGTGTGTTGGCCGAGGTCGGAAACTCGACGGATTTCTTGCACTCACCAGACGATTGCGGGCCATAGTGTTTGACTACTTTTCTTGTTTGGGCTTGGTCCAAGTGCATGTAATATATAAAATAATGTGTAGACACTCTCGCGGACCATGCTTCGCTGGCATGAGGCTGCACAGATGTACCGGAGCACCAGTCACCCGTTTTCGAATTTGAGTGCTGACCGGATCCCGGCGTTTTCGATGCCGATAAATGCAAATGTGAAAATAAAAAGAAAAACAATTTCTCTCCACGACAAGGATGTGAAAGACTGTCCACTGGGCGATAAAATTCAGAATCTCAAAGGAATTATAATGATGATTGAATGATATATCTTATGTATGATTCGAATACAATAATTGAATTGTAGTTGTGGTCGCACTGGTCGGGTTTGGCAGAATTGGCGCGAGCCGCGAGATGCGGATCACGATAGTAAATTCGTTAACTCGGGTTCGGCTTGCTTCAATGGCGCTGTCTTGAGTCGTTTGGTGGTCGTCGAGATGGATGGAGGCAAACCCCAGTTTTCTCAGCCTCAGCTGATTTTACCAATTGTCAACCAGTTGGTCTGCAAGGCTGTCTCACAGGTATTTTCACTGGCCTCCTGTTCAAATTCTCATTTCTTCAGGTTCTCCTGGCGGACCATCCGCCGAGAGACGCCTCCTTGCGTTTGACCAAGTTTTCAAACAATCCGCAAACCTATGACTTGGGTACGCCACGAGTCACTGTGCGCTGTCTCATTTGCGACAGTTATCGAGCGTCTCTTGGACAGAGCCGCGTTCGATCAAAATGCTGTCCTGAGGAGGTCCTTGGACCTATTGAAAGGCCTTCTGGCAAAAAGGATCCCAAGCCCAGAAGTGTCGAAACGCGTCAATGCGGTATGCAACACTATCTTGAAGTCTACCAGCTCGCCGCATTTGCAGGTGTCACTCGCGATTTTTTTTGTTCATTTCTAACCCTCGGCAGACTGCTCGGTTTATTCGCGCTCTGATTGCCAGAAATGTTCATTATATCCAAGCGAGCACCACGCCCCATTCAGACGCTGGGTCCACTTTTTTGGAATCTGTGCCGAGTGAGAGACCCGACGACCAGACGCCAACTTACCAGCTCCCTGGCACCCTGTTGCCCCCTCCACGTGGGTCAAGAGCGCCTGTCATTACCCACTCATCGATCCTTGCAGTTGCTGTTCAAACCATCCCAAGAGATCCCTTGGTACATCGACCCCCACCTCCGAACTTCCCACCACCATCAGGTGCCTGTTAATCTTCTCGCTCGGCTTAGATCACACAATCTGCAGGAGTGGAGTTCACTCTTGAAAAAAACATGCTTTTCGGGGGCGAGCTGACTGCAGGTACATGACCTGAGATTTGCGCTCTTTCGACTTGCGATCTGCCGTGGCCTTCTTCAGAGGTTTTCCCGTGGGCGTGACAGTTGACACACTCGAACCCAGATGAAGGTGGTCCCATCCTGCGCATGCAGCCAGGGGAGATGCAAGCGTTGTGGCCACAAATCTCGCAAGTCGCCGCAGTGAAACGCAGGTACATTAATCCGCGTCAGGGTTTGCATGTCCCCCACTTACGCACCGCAGCGAGATTGCAGAGCAATACACGCGGCAGCGAGGTGTGCCTCCTGGGTCAAAGACGCAGCACACACCCGGTTTCTTATATGTCCACTACGCTCTGCAGGCAAGTCTAGGCCGCGTGCATGTGTGTGAGTGGTGCGCGGGGTCTGTTGCGCTGTGGTGCTGGCTGTGCGGCTCGGTGCTGGTGCCCAGTGCTCGTGCTGGTGTCTCACTCTGTGCTCTGTGCCCTGTGCCCTGTGCCCTGTGCCCTGTGCCCTGTGCTCCCTGTGCTCTGTGCTCTGTGCTCCCTGTGCTCTGTGCTCCCTGTGCTCTGTGCCCTGTGCCCTGTGCTCTGTGCTCCCTGCTCTGTGCCCTGTGCCCTGTGCCCTGTGCTCTGTGCCCTGTGCCCTGTGCCCTGTGCTCTGGATCCCTGTGCTGTGCTCTGTGCTCCGTGATCGGTGCTCGGGTATGTGCGCTGTGCTCTCTGTGCCCTGTCCTCGGTGCCCTGTCCTCGGTGCTCGGTGCTCGGTGCTCTCTATTCTAAGCTCTGTGCTCTCTGTGCTCTATGCCCTGTACTCAGTGCTGGTGTGGTGTGTGTGTGTGTGCGTGCGGTGTGTTCGCGGTGTAACACTGCGGCAACAGGACGAGCTCAAGCTGCCCAACGCACAGTTGGGACGCGTGATTGACGCTGTCAAACTTGATAACCCTCGTATTCGGTCGCTCGCTTCCAAAATTTTGATCAAGGTGACGGTGGTTACGCAAATGTCACACCCAGACAGTGTGCGACGCCACTCCATTCAGGCCTTGATTGTGCTCGCTGTGCACATCGCTAGAGGGGGGCGTCAGCTGAAACTGGTTACACAGTTTCAAAAGATGTTCTAGTCATTGATTACAAACGGATAGCGATCATATTCTCAATTGATTACAAAACTGTGTAACCAGTTTAAGCTGTCGCCCCCCTGTAATGCATTGTGAATGCACTTGCTGTTATCGCACACCCAGACAGTGTGTGGTGTCACTGCCATCGGCCCTTGGTTGTGTTTGCTAATGCACTTGCTGTTATCGCGCACCCAGGGAGGGCCTGGGTATCCTTCACGGTGGCCACCCTTGATGTTCCCGAATGCACTGCCGAGCTACCGCAAATATGCGTGTTTTGGTGTTTGTATTCAGATCATGGATTCATCCAGCTGGGACATGGAGTTGCCTGCCACAGTCGTGCGGACTTCGATGTTCATTCACGTGCTTCTTACACATATGCAGGTGCTGCTCGACCGCTACAACATCGACGGACTTGCAGGCGCGGCCGCAGTCACTGCTGTACTACGCGAGGTTCGCCTGCCTCTTCCACGCAAACACACACACGCGCACGCGCACGCGCACGCGCATACGCACACGCACACGCACACGCACACGCACACGCACACGCACTTTCCATAATCTCATTTTGTCACTCTCCCTGTCCAGATTTATTTCTCTGGCAAGTCGGGGCGGATCCACTCCCTCAACCTCTTGCTCAACCTCAGTGCGCACACCCACCTCTATGCGCCCCCGCCCAACGGTGAGTTATTTGATATTGTTTGTGTGTGTGCCTCTGTGGTTCTTCGCGCGCGCGCGTGTGACGCTGTGCGCTCCTCTCCCTCATTGCTCAGGGCAGATCTGTTGTCTAGAGTTCTACCCCTCGTTGGGAGTCTCATACATTGTTGCAAGCGGGAGGACGAGAGAGTATTCAAGCACCGAGGGAGTGCTTAGAGCGGCCACAGATCGTAGTTCTGCTGTGAGCATCAAGGAAGAGAGAGGGAGTGTGTGTGTGAGAGACCATAAGCCTCGAGTACCACAATCCCGTCTCATCTCTCACTGATCGGTAGTTCTGCCACGCGCGTCAAGGAAGAGAGAGAGAGAGTTCCATAAGCCTCGAGCTCCACAATCACGTCTCTATCTCGTTTCGTCCATGTTGTGCCTTCTTGTTTGGTTTGTCTTTGCGGCAACTCAATGTTGCTCCTTGTGCGTGGTGGGGGTCTGTGGAGGGCAGGATGAATCCGTCTCCGTATCTCCCACTGATCGGTTTTTTTCTGCTATGAGCGTCAAGGAAGAGAGAGAGAGAGTTCCATAAGCCTSGAGCTCCACAATCACGTCTCTATCTCGTTTCGTCCATGTTGTGCCTCCTTGTTTGGTTTGTCCTTGCGGCAACTCAATGTTGCTCCTTGTGCGTGGTGGGGGTCTGTGGAGGGCAGGATGAATCCGTCTCCGTATCTCCCACTGATCGGTTTTTTTCTGCTATGAGCGTCAAGGAAGAGAGAGAGAGAGTTCCATAAGCCTSGAGCTCCACAATCACGTCTCTATCTCGTTTCGTCCATGTTGTGCCTCCTTGTTTGGTTTGTCCTTGCGGCACCTCAATGTTGCTCCTTGTGCGTGGCGGGGGTCTGTGGAGGGCAGGATGAATCCGTCTCCGTATCTCCCACTGATTGGGAGATCTGCTATGAGCGTCAAGGAAGAGAGCGAGAGTTCCATAAGCCTGGACTTGCATAGTCCCGCCTCATCTCTCACTGATCGGTAGTTCTGCCACGCGAATCAAGGAAGAGAGAGAGAGAGTTCCATAAGCCTGGACTTGCAGTCCCGTCTCATCTCTCACTGCAGCGGCGGGGCGGCGTGTCGACGCGGAGTACAGTGCCAAGTGCGCCGCCCATGCCCAACTCATGCAGTCGGATCTCTTCGCGAAGCTCTCGCACCTACTCACGCTTGCGGTCCAGGTACGAGGCCTGAGAGTCGCAGTCTCCTGGTGTTGACCAGTGCGAGGAGGGGGGGAGAGGCGGGGAGGGGAGGGGAGGGGAGGGAGAGGAGGGCAAGAGGAAAAGGAGAGGATGGAGGGAGGGGGTGAGAGGGCAGAGCGACAATTGGGGGAGAGGGGGAGAAGGAGCGGAGGGAGCGGAGAAAAAAGGGTCACAACGTGGAATACGGTCCACGTCCGGGTCATAATCAAGTAGAGCATACTCTAAAGTAACAGTCATAAGCTACATAAGAGCATCTCCACCGCCCGTCTGTACCCGAGTCAGTATCGGCAAATCGTCGGCAAATCTGCTTGGCATCGGCAAAGTCGTCGTCAAATATGTCGATGGATTTGCCGATTTGCCTTATTTTGACGAATTCTCTAATAAAAAATCAGCATTTTTGATGTGTGTGGTGGAGCACGTGGTCGGCATCGGCATATTTGTAGTTAGATATGCCGATAAGGGCGGTGGAGATGCTCTAAGAGTCATGATCTACGTGCGATTAATAATCTACGTACGAGTCGTAATCTACCTAAGATCTACCTAAGAGTCATGATCTACGTGCGATTAATAATCTACGTAAGAGTCGTAATCTACCTAAGAGTCATGATTTACGTGCGATTAATAATCTACGTAAGAGTCGTAATCTACCTAAGAGTCATGATCTACGTGCGATTAATAATCT
>QUTJ01031714.1:0-15621 GCA_003573635.1 Goniomonas avonlea | reverse complement strand
CGGCAGACTGTGGCAGCGGCCGTCCAAGAGCCGCAGCATGCGCCGCGGCCTGCAAATCTTTCTTGGCGTTAATGCGCTGGTGGTCCCAGTGGATCATGAGCTCCGCGAGATCGATAGCGAGCTTGCGGTTGTCGACGGGGCAGTTCTGCGCCGTGCCAATGCGAGAGAGCGAGTTGACCATCTGGGGCACGAACTGGGCGCGAGAGCTGCGAGAGAGGAGAGTTACGTGTCAACTTCGTTGGAAAAAAAGGTTGGACAAGGAGCTTTGCCAGTACGATGGGGCAGGGCAGGGCAGGGCAGGGCAAGGGAAGCACCTGTAGAACAGCGACGCGTGCCGGACGATGAAGTGCCAAATGTGAATCAGGTGGGGGAGCGAGTGCCCCTCCTCCACGATGATTTTCTTAGTGTACCGGATCCAGATTGGGTAGCGATGTTCGTTAACGGGCAACCGCTTGGGAAGAGCGGGTGTGAGGATGTCGAGCGCTTGGCGCAGGAGCGGCCTTGTCTCAGGTTGGAACGCGCGCAGAAGCGCAACGTAGACCTGGGGACAGGCGTGAGTGCTGGTGTGTGGGGCATGGGTGTGCTGTCGGGACTACGAAAGCCGCGAGTGCTGGAGTGCGGCATGGGTGTGCTGTAGGACTACGATAGACGCGAGTGCCGGAGTGCGGCATGGGAGGACTGCGAAAGCCGCGAGTGTCGGCTGAGCGATGGGGAGGGGGGCTGCACCTGAAGGATAATTTTGTGTGGGGCGTCATACGCCTCGATAAATCGGCAGACGTTGACATACGCCCACTGCTTGGAGACAGTGTCCTCACGCTTGAGGTGGTCCCACGCGAACTTGATCAACTCCTTGCGGTGTGCGACGAGGGCGGAGTTGATGTGGCGTATGAGCAGCGTGGCGAGCTGCAAGAGCTCGATGCGCAGCGCCTCGTCGTAGGTTGCGAGGACAGCCTCGCCCGGGTCGAGGAGCTCCTTGACAATGCTTGACGTCACCTGGCGCAGCGTGAGTGTGCAGAACACACAGAGACAGGAAGCGGGAAGTGAAGGAGAGGGAGAGAAGACAATGATAAGGGCAATCACAATGAGCTGAATGCACAATCAAGTGCTCAGCTACAACATGGCACAGTCTCAGAGCAGGGCGCACCGTCGCGTCAAGGATCTCGGCGCCAGTGTCATTGTGGAAGGAGGACGTGAGCATCGGAATGATAAGCAACTGCAGGGCCTGGCGCTTAATTTCCTGTGAGATGACGGAGTCTTTGAAAAACTGAAGGAACAGCTTGATCACATCACGCTTCTGGGTTGGAGTGAAGTTCTGGGCCACGTCCACAGCGTAGAAATCCTGAGGAGTCGCAGTCAGCTGCTAGACACTGAGCAACAACCATATCAAATTCAGCGCAGGGGAAAAAGAGAAATTGGGCGAGCTCCAAGCGAGCTACAAGAATAAGGGTGTGGCAACTTTGAACTCATGAGTTGTGATTACGTCTGCTGGACAGGTGTTGCGAAGCAGCAGCATCTCTGCGAGCGAGCGAGCGAGGGAAACTGCGACGAGTCTCGCACCTTGAGGAAGGAGAAATCCACTACAGACCGAACCGTGAAGATAGTAAGCATGTGGAACAGGATCGTGTACTCGTCCTTATGCGTGCGCGCAAACGACAGGAAACACTTGACGAGCAGCTTGCTCTCGCGAAGCTGCTCCAGGGTCATGCCTTCCTCGGACCCGAGTCGTGCCTTCCGCTCAGGAGAGTTCCAAACCTGGTCGAACCTCAGTTACAACGGCGCCTGGCAACTTGACCGAACCTCAGTTTTCAGGGTTCAGGGCAATAAGTCGGCAATACTGTTTCTGCCTGGCTGAAACTGTACTTGGCTGGTTTCATGTTTCATGCTGTCGACACAGCGGCGGCCTGGTTGTATCGCCATCATACCTGGAGCAGGTTCTTGAGAACTTGGCGATGCTGGCCCAGCCATTCAGGGAAAAAGCGCACAATGGTCCGAACAAGCAAGATGCCCTGCGCGCGCGCGTTACACGTTTGCAAGCAAAGAAACGCTTAGAAGAGATTCCGCATCTGACTTAACGCATCTGACATAACAGGCATCCACGCGTGCACGCATATGAGCGACTCGACCCAACAAGTCACGGGAACCAGTGCATGAACCCGATCAGCCATCGTGAACACCCAATTTGATCAAACGAGCCTCAGCTCTCAGATGGCGATCAGATTCTCAAAGTGCAAGTGTACTGTGGGGACGGGCGAGCCCAATCAAGGTACAACTGTGCGGCTCCGGTGACAAGGCGTAACATCTCCCGACCATCGTCAAGTCTAGCTTTGTGGGTGACGAGCTCCACGGGTCGCAGCGCACCTGAAACTTGGCCTCCGTGGCACACGGCAAGGCAGCATCGATCTCAAGGGTGTGCGCAAGAAGCTTTGGCGAGGACTTGGCGAGCTCGTCGCGCAGTGGGCCAGCGACATCCATCATCAACGCGGCGTGGAACAGCTGGGGAGAGCGTGAGAAAGCCGAAGAGCGCAGGTGTCACGAGGTGATCTGACTGCGAAACTGAGGAGGACGTGTGGCAGCAGGAACAGGTGTCACTTCCTGATATCTCTGGCTTTGAAACAGCTGAGGAGAATGTCACATTGATCTGAGGGAAGAACGTGCGTCGGCCGAAGAACAGACATGCTGTTGTGTCACACCTTGCAGTAGGCAGGCTGCGTAATATTCTGGAGGAAGAAGTCGACAGCATCCGACGGGAAGCGGTTGAGGAACTTGGTGAGAGGCTCCCGGTAAGGAGAGCGCACCTGAGGGCGAGGGCGAGTCACACACTGAGAACCACAATCAATCGATCTTGGTTGGAGGTATGAATTTACGACCAAACAGCGGGCCACGCTTGAACGAGACAGACACACGAAACGCTCCCCAGTCTCGAGAGCAATCAGTCTGAGAAGGGCACCTGAGAGTACGAGAGGCTGGTTGGCAAGCGAGCCTCGAGCTCCACCGTCGCCTGGACAAGGCGGTCCAGGAACTTTTGTGGCGAGGGCGGCAGCAAGTGAAAGAGTTCGATAATCCCCGCCGCGATTTTTGGCTCGTCACCCGGCTTGCACACTCGGTTCTGTGGAAGGCAGTCAACAAAGTGCCCTCAACATCCCCCTCTCCTCTCGCCTCCACCTTTCCCCACTGTCTCCCCCCCCCCCCGGGTGCTCTCTTTCGTCACCCGCCCGCTCGCCTTACGTTTGCAGTTCAGAGAAAGGAGCCCCCACCCCCCAAAAAACAAGGGAAAACAAGAGAGCAACAGATCCACACCTGCTGAATGCCTTCGGAGTCGGTCCACTTGCGGAGGTACTCGAGTAACTTCTCGCCCAGAGTGACGTTAAACCTGCCTTTGTGTCAGATGGACGCCCTGTCAAACAGATGCTTTCCAGTCCACTTGCGGCACAGCGTGTCCGCGTGTACAAACGGCACCGAACTGCCGATCAGACAAAGCAGCCCAGCTTGCTATCCGTTCCGACTCTCGAGCACCGTAGCTCTATGCTATCCAACTCTCCCGTCAATCTACAGTTTCAAGTCGAAAGCCATGGTGTCATTACCAGTTCGAGAGCAGCTCCAAAAGCCTGGCGAGTCCCTCCAGCAACGGAACGTTGAGTTTCTTGTAGTCGGACAAATGCACCAGCACAGGCCTGAGGGACCGCTGCAGCAAGTCCTTGAACGGCGTCTTTTTGTTCTCTTGCGAGAGCACCTGGCGACGGCAACTGAGCATCCTGCAGCCCTTGATACCAAACGAAAACGGAAACGAGAGAACGTTCAGAATTCGATCGCCGATTGGAGCAAAATCATTGGCAGGCACAGACTGAGTGTAGTCGCAGCTACAACTGGGGTGGTTCACAGGAGATGCTGTGAGAAGCGGCGGAGACCAACCTGCGAGAGCCCCTGCTTGGCGACCTCAACGGCGTCCTTGTAGCCTTTGGTCAGCACCTTGAAGAACATCAAGATGACCTTGCACCGGAGGTCCGCGTGGTCCTCCGCCAGCGTGAGGTCGTTGCAGGACATGGCGGCCCTCAACAGCTCCACGCTCACAGTCCGCAGCGTTGTGAGCTGGTGTGTGTCAATCGCAACTGCCTCTATGATAGGAGCTTGCTGTGGCTTGGAGAACAAATGCAGGGTCCGCGCGTCAGGATGCATACCGCAGCGACACAAGCAATGCAACAATCAAACAATGACAACAAAGATCGTGTCCACACTCTTCAGAACGGTCCTGCAGAGTCGAGGGAAAAAATGTCGGGCACCTGTGCAATAGCGCGAGCGTCATGCTGCCGGGCCACAAAGGACTCGTCCATCTCCGCAATGTTGAGCGCATCCGTCAGCAACTGGCGTTCGTAGTGTTACTTTTGCATGGCGGGACACGAGAGCATGGGGTATGAGGGGAACGAGGAGTACCCCCACACAAGACCAAGGTATGAATCAGAAGGCATCACGCAAGTGTAGCATGCTTGTACCCGCACAGACCGGACTAGCCGACCCACAGGGAAGACACGCGCGCACGGATAATATTGGCAACCCGAGAGTGCCCGCGCGATAAGGCGAGCGCGGACAAAAAAAGATTGCCCAGGCGAGTACTCCCACTCTCGCCTCAAGTCAGAGAGGTTACCTGGACGAGGTCGGGCGTGCTTGGAACGAGAGGCGGCGTGAGGTTGAGACAGTACGTGAGAGCCCCAATGTAGCCAATCTGCCTTGACGCTGGGAAGCACTGCAGCCGTCTCTTGAAGATATGCGACGTCAGATGACTCTGGTAGGGAGCAAGCAGAGTCGACAAATCGGTGCCACGGAGCTCCGACAGAAAGCTGAGCACAGCCTGCACGTTCTGCCGAACAGTCAAGCTCAGGCCAGAGAGCTCCGCAGCAAACAGCTGCATCAAGTCCTTGAACACTGCCGTTCGCTCCTCGGACGCCTCGCAGGTGGTGGCGTGACACAAAGGCAGGAGCCGCTTCATCGTGTTGAGTGCCGTCTCTGCGATCAGCGCGGCTTCCTCTGGCGGCGCGTCCACCCACACGAAGAGGAGGGCTTTCACAAATGACACCTCCTGGCGCAGGAGGACGGGGCCGGGCATGCGGGCTGTCAACGACTGGAGACCTTGACACCCGCCGAGTTTGCGCCACCACTCACGCTGGTAGCAGGAATGGCAGAGCTGTGGGAGTGATTGGTACATGGCAACCAGGATTTCTGGGAAGTCTAGCCCTCAAACCCGCCCGCCGCAATTCATTGTGTCATTGCACGACACCGTCAACCCAACACCCCGCGAAGCGCAACAGACGAGACTAACGCGGACCAAAATGGTGGATGATTGCGAGGGTGTTGAGACGATTCCAGCCATGCACAAGAAACGACTCATGACCCAACCTCAAGAGCAAACCGACGCGTCGAAGCGCACCTGTCGCCCAAGGTTGTCAAACACCGGCAACTCCGCGGCGCTCTCCTTGCTCCCAGCGAGCGTAATCACGGCGTCGCAGAAGAGATCCAACGCTGCGGCGCCCTCCTTGCACACGGCACGGTTCTCGGCACACACGACATCGACCAGGACCTCGAGGAAATAGTGCAAGTCCGAGTTCTCGTCGTCGGGAGACAGAGGCTGCGGGCGACGGTCAACAACCGCCAGTTCCGCTCTGCCGCAGAGAGGAGGGTGCGAGACAGCCCAGTCACAGTCACAGACGATGCAGAGAGGAGGGTGCGAGACAGCCCAGTCACAGTCACAGACGATGCAGAGAGGAGGGTGCGAGAGAAGGTGGGGGAGAGGTAGTGGAAAGGTGGTGGAAAGGGTAGTGGAAGAGGTAGTGGAAGAGCAGGAGCTGTAGGTACCTGAGACAGGGCTGACTTGTTGCGGCTGCACTCGACAGCGAAGAACCGGCAGAGCCCTTCCACCATGCCTTCAACCTCACCCTTGAGGTTCGGGACAGTGTACGCCACAAACAAGGCAGTGACCAGCCGCTTGAATGTCGCTCGCCGGGCACCCTGCGGAGCATGAGAGTTACCACCAGTCGTCGAAATTGTGTTCTCGTGTTAAGGCTGCAATCAGAGAGGAAGCTCGCCAGGTGCAGGTGTGAGGCCCGCACCTTGGACATGGGCACCGGCGTCCACTCAACCTTTGGCGGGGGCCGAGCTGTGAGCGAGGCAGCAGCAGTGAGAGCGTCGGAGGCTTGCCGGAGTTCGTCCGGGATGCCAACCGAGCCTGACGTTGCGTCGGGGTAGTGTCCATCCACCTGCGTGTCGGTGTTACAACGGAATCAGCAGCAGCACAACAAACCAAACAGCAGCCACGATCTGGCCATGCCCACGACCGTTCCACGCGCGTAATGTCAGAGATATCGGTTGCGGGCAACGCACCGGCAACAGGACAGCAACGGCGGCCTTGACCAAGTGCACCGCCTGCGCTTTGTAGTACGAGTCGTGCATATTGGAGGACACAGCGTTCAGACACGAGTGTGCGGCTTGAATTCCCTCGTCCAGTGAGAGCAACAGAGATTGGTCGCCGGCCACGCCTGGAACTGGAGGCATGTGCAACCGCGCGACGACAGAGCCGCGAGCCTCGGGGTCGGGCAGTGCGACGGGGTCCTTCATGAGACGCCGGTTGCGACCACCCAGTTTCCCCAGGATGCGAAGCGCCGTCATACCGAAATGGTGGGAGGCCGGGTGATGGTGCGAGCTGTCGACTGTATTAGCTGCGGCAGTCCTCTCTATGTCAATCTCCAGCCCCCCCCCCCCCTCTCTTCCCTCTCTCCTCCCAAGGACAGTCACAGCACGTTTTCAACCCACGCGATCAAAGTGAGCACGTGGAGGACGGGAGGGGACGCACCCTGGCTGCAGGTGCCTGTAAATCGCGGGCATGAGCTCGTTGGCGACGGGTTGCAGCAACGGATCGAGGAAGGCTGGGGGGAGGTTGTCCACCCAGGTCTCCAAGCGCTTCAGTCCAAGAGTCACCATTTCCGGACCTGTTGTGACTGGTGAGATCGAGAAACTGCTCACCACCCGTACCGCTGCGTACACAAAGTGCACGGGGACTCCTCCTGACAACAACAAACACGACAGGCCCCTACACGCGAAGCTCCACTTCACAGCACCCACAAAAGACACAATTACAACCATGACCCACCTCCGTTGAGTGCGTGCACCAATGGCCGCATTAACAAGTGGATGTGCGGCAACAACACATTGAGGCGCGCGGGCACAGTGAGGCAGAGCTCAACCAGCAGTTCCTTGGCGCCGTCAGTGTGCGCCGTCGACAGCAATTTGCAGAGTCCCTCCAGGAGTCCTGTTCCAAGTTTAGCACGTCGGAAAGCGCTGTGACGACCACAAAGACGCCCATATCGTGTCTCGCGACAATACTGCGACTAAGAAGCCGGTCACTCCAACAGCGACACACATGGGGGACTTTTGCTCAGACATGTGAACCATGACGGTGCGCGTGCGTGACTGCACAGACGACAGGCGCACCCTTGAGCAGCGGCATGAACTCCTTGTGCAGCAGGTCAAACTTCCCGCCGTTAATGCTGCGGAACAGTGTCTTGAGCAGGAGGTAGTGGTTGACGGGGTTCTGTTTCTCCTCGATGGCTCGCTTCAAGCACGAAGTCACGAGGGTGCCAAGGTGTGGGCGAAGCACACTCTCGTTGTCTTGGAACAGCGCTACGGCGCCAAAAACAATCTTAAACAGACGAAGGACCACCTGCGGTGATCATTTTAGTCATCAACTGCAAAACAACAGCGAGAAATGGTGCGAGGGGTGGAAGTGGGAATTGTGTTGGTGGGGAGGAGACAGAGTCAAGAGTCTTTATGGTGTTGCATTGGGGCCACACAACTCAAGGAGATAGAAGCAATAATATCAACGGTTGTGTGCGGTGGAGGGAGTGGTGGTGATGGTCCTGGTGTAGGTGGTGGTGGCCAGTGGTGGCGGGGGAGGAGACAGCGCCAAGACTCACTTTGGCCTTTGTCTCGTCGGGCCCACTGAGGAGCTTGATGCGTGTTGACAAAAAGTTCAGGAGAATCTCCGCGAAGATCTTTGACACGCCATTGTGGGCAAGGAAGTGCTGCGGGACACACAGCATGGCCTGCGCAGCGGCTGTGAGACAGGAAACTTGAAATCGGTTCACTTGGGCGCAGGGATAGGGACTGCATTCTCCAGCCCTCACGCTTTGGCGGGCGTCGTGAGACGTGTACAGTTCGCGACTGTCGCTCTGCCCAACGCTCACCCCCCTCCCCGCCCCCCCGCCCTTCCCTTCCTCTAGCAGCCGCTTCGTCTGCCGCTCCCCCCCCCCCCACTGGCGAGTAGAACACGGTGCCGTCTGGCAGAGACACGGGAGCACACGTGCGCTCGCACAGCGCCCTGTGTTCCACAGTATTTCATCAGCAGTGTCGGTAACCAGCTGCCAATATACACCAGAGGAATAGCGTCTCCTTCATTCTTTGCACCGTGTTAAGCGGCCAGACGAGTGCCGTGTGACCGTCCTTGGTGTGCATGTGTGTGGTCGATTACGACAGCACAAACTCGACCTATCGTCACTTCAAAAACTTGAAGAACTAAGAGCTGGGCCATGCGTCTGTCGGTCGCAATACCTAAGATGTACTGAACATGCGATCTCGGAACAGAATGATCGCACCTGGTTGGCAAGCAAATGGTCGAACAAAGTGTCGATGTGCAGGGAGAAGATGTCCTGGAAGGTGCGATGGTCGAGGATGGTAAACACTCCAGAAAACAGGTCCAGAATCTGAAAATCAAAGCGTCAGTCACCGATAGTTCGAAGACAAGACGATTGGTGTCAGTGCACGGGGTTTCGAGCACATCCGCGAAGTAATAGCATAAATTCGGGAAATCATCAAAAGCATCATTGTGAGCAATCCTGCAGTGGCTCAGTCAGTAGTCTACTTTGCTATGATGAGGGATGGTATCCGTCGACGAGAAGCTCCATGGCTTGTAGATAAGACAACAATATGCAAGACGCTACACAGCACTCCGCACTCGTCAGAAAGGCTGCGTGTCGGATGCCTGACCTACCTCTTTCTCATCCTTAGCATCTGCCGGGTCAACAGCATACACGCAGAAACACTTCAGCCCGTGCTTGAGCAGCCGCGCCGTGATACGGCACTCTTCTTCCTGCATCCCCCGGTTGTTCGGCATGTTGCCGCGCACGTTGGAGACAGACCAGGCAACAGTGCGCATGCCAACAATCAGTGTTTTCATGAGCTGCTTGCAGTCAGCAAACTCCTTGTTCACGTCCACCGGCAGGTCCCCCAACGACCCGGAACGGAACGGCATAAATTGGAGCATCAGCGATGGGTCGTCACCTGCCACCTGCAACCAGAGTCTCAGCCTCGTCGGCGGTCACGGGTCTGCAGTTTTTCTGCCGTGCCCGTGTCTGATGAGTGTGAGGGCCTGCAGTTTTTTTGCCGAGTCCACTTCCAACGTGCACATTCACAGCGACTTTCACCTTTTCAACGTGCACGCTCACGACCAACCTTCACTTTGTCACAGCTCTGTCGATCATAGAATAACAAGGCACCTTGTTCTTATGTGCAGCAACGAGGCGGGGAACATACTCCTTGAGAGTACCAAACTTGCGGACAAAGGTATCGAGTATCCGGACGAGAAGGGTGCGCCCGGCTGTAAACAAGAGTTTGAGAAGAGTTGCGAAACCGGAACGCGAGCTGGAAAGGGCAAAACGAAAGGTCTGTGAGTGGGGGGCGTGCCTTCAGGGTCCTGGTTATTTTTGTGGTAGATTCCTTCAACGAGGTTCATGAGGAGGCGGATTGACGTGGTCTGCACTCCCAATGGGAGCGATGCGTCATGCACGTTGCGTGAGAACCTGTGCCGTTGTCAACACCACCCAAGGTGCGCGGTGCAAGAGACACGTACACATGCACAGCTTTAGAGAGCAACGGGAGTTGCAGTTCCAGTCGAACATTGTGGACCACTTCAGCCAGCAGACTGTAGGCCAGTGGTCGAAGCGTGTCCGTCGTTCCGCGGTTGGTACCAATAAGAGTCTTCTCATCCAAGAACACATGTACATGCTGGAAAAAACCCTGGCGGAAGTCTGTGGCAAGGATGTGGCGGGTGGCAACCAACAGCTCCTGGCGTAAACGTGTCACGCGCACGAGCTCGGGCAACCCGATTGTACCTTGCGAACAGCGACACTGTCATGGGGACAGCTCATTAAGAGGTGCACAACACTGCCAGGGATCTTTTCCTGGTACGGTTTGACAAAATCGGCATAGCCGCGCAACAAGTACGTAAGGAAGGAGAGCGTCTGCGAGCAAATGGATTAAGTTGCGACGTCGCCAATCCTCGACAGTACCTTGACTTGCGCGGCAATGAAATCCACAACCAAAGCTTGAAACTTTGGTGGGCGATTGCTCGGCGCTTGAAGGGAAATCGCATCCACCATCAACGGCAGCAAAATGGTGATGTTGTTCTGAATGTACTTACCGTAGAGCTGAAACAGAAACATAACAATGAGTGGGCACTCCGTGATAACTTTAAAAGACTCTGTGCTCTTGCGCATGCTGGTGCGCTCTTCCATTGAAAACGCAGCCTCGACAGTTTTGTGAAAGTCATGATAGATTGTCTTGACAAAGTCCAGGAATGGCTGCACTTCGGACTCTAACGTCGGGCGAAAGCTCTTGTGAAGATCGAGAATGATTCGCAGGGCAATGACTGCGTTCTCTTCGTTGTCTTCCTGCGGTGGGCACATCGGATCAGCAGTGGATCACTCAAAACTGTCCGGCCAGCCGAGGTGGGCTCACGGACCTTGAGCAAAAACATGCATAGCTGGATGAGGTGCTGTGCGTACGGACGCAAGTACTCATTGGTAGGTAGGCGGTTCAGGATTTCCAGCAGCACATAGCGAGTTTTGTACTCCCCATTGTCTACAAACTGTGCGTGCCCCGTTTTTCCTAGATACTGTCGGAATACGGGAATGAAGTAGAAGAGGAAGTTCTGGTATTCCGACGTGTGCACAATCTCTATGCTGTCGCGGATCTCCTGCGCAAGCTTGAGGCGCTCTTCTGCAGCTGCGGTGAAACGGGACACGTCAGTTCACTCGTCGAACGAGGGTGCACGGCAGGTGGCGCACGGAGATCAGGCTTGATGAATTTCTCAGCATGCTGCTTGAAGTTTCCGGTGAGCATGGCGCTCTACCGACTGCTTGCACGTCTCCCAGCGTTGCACTGCTGCAAAAAAACAGCCTCCTGTGCTTGCCAGAGGGGCAGACACAGCTTGGAGCCTTCTGAGCGCGAAGCCTCGAAGCCAAGAAAGAGAGCAAAGTGTCAAAAGACGTCAGTCAAGATTTGATGTGCATTTGACGGCTGATCACTGTCGTCTGTTTTTGGTTTTGAGAACCTGCGCCTTTTCTCCAACCTGCAAGCACCCAACTCGAACATTTCAGGGATGTTGGACACCCCCATCGACATTGACCAGCTCAAGGCGGACCTCTACTGCTACCGACTTGGTCAGCCATTGGCCTTTGGGTTGAGGCAATGTGCTGCAAAGTTTGGTTTCCCGTTTATCTCCGAAATTGATGATGACGAATGTGTCTCAGTGCCAGCCACCCCTACGTCCCCTTCTTCGCCCCAGGCTTGGCCACTTTCTCCACAGTATTGCTACGCGGACTCGTCTTCCCTTTCCGAGTCTCCTGGACGCTTTTCACCGACAAGCCGCCTGTCCGGTGCCAACACGCCCTCTTGCTCCTCGTCTCCTTCGTTTGGGACTTGTGTCTCTTCCTCCGAGGACACGATCTTGTCGGAGCCCGTCTGCAATCGTTCTTCTCAGGTGAGGATTTCGAACCAGACAAGCGAGAGCTCTTCCAGTCTGTCGATATCCTCTTCCCCTTCATTTACGTCCCGACCTCCACAGCCGTGGAGAGCAGCCAAAGTGAAGAACCCGTTCAAAACCAGGCGTTCACGGAGGTCCCCGGTTTCATCAAGGTTTTCAAGGGGATGAGTGGATCAAGGGTCAGGTGGAGTCGCCTGTCTTGTCCAGGACTGATCGGCCCCCTGTGATACTCGAGTGGTGCAGACTAGGTTGAGTTTAACTCCCTTCTCTTGAACCCCCTTCTCTGAGCCTAGTGCGGGCATAGTCCGTGCTGACGGCCGCAGGTTGCAAAAAAACCAGCCCTTTGGCCAGCCGCAAACCCAGCCCGGGCCGGCCGCAACTTGCAGGTCGCAACCCATTGGCGACCGGCACAAAGCGGTCTTGTGTGCTCGACGAGGTACGCAGGCTATGCATCGGGCAGCGACCGCGACTTATCGTCAGCGTATTACTCACAGTGCCATAATGCACAACGACCATGATCGTGACGTACAATCTCTGTACACTTCTGACATTCTCTGTACCATCTCTGCCGGGTATGCAATGGCGTTGACCGTCCTTGCAACACACAGGAACGCCGCGAACGTACGAGCTCCGAAGCCTTACCAACCGTCAGCCGTCTACGCGTGGACGCGAGGATGGGTTGAGGTTTATTTCTGTCCTGTGTTGCATGATGTTCTGTGTGCTTGCTGCCACTCGATCACGCATCACGCATTGTTGTGGTCCTCAACTTGTGCAATAACAGGGGTGGACGCTCTTGCCGCACTGGACGCCCATGAGTCCGCGGTCGCCAAAAGGCAAATGTAAATTATGTAGATACGTTTGTTCTTGCTCGCTTGCATGGCGTGTTGCACTTTGTTCCATCCTGCATTTCTGATGGCACGACCCTTCGCTCATGTACAGGTCCAGCATCGAATAAACTACCATTGTATAATTGGGCCTCTTGTCTCGCAATGTTCAAATACTGTTTATTAATAGTTCCAGAAATATCAGTCGAGCTTCATCCTTCCAAGTTGTCAGAGACTGGGTCTTGAGCTGCCGCTCCACCTTTTGCTGCCTCTTTGCCTTTCTTCGGCTCCTGAGGCTTGGTTTTCCCTTGTGCGGTGTCGCTTTCCAGAGTAATAGTCACGGGTCCGTCGTTGACGAGAGACACAGACATCTTGGCACCAAACACCCCATCTGCGCTTTGTGATTCCCGAGGAACAAAAGGGGGCTCTAGAGGCACCTTTTACTCGGTCGGCACGGTACGCCTTTTGCACAGCAGCAACAAAATCCTGGGAGTAGCTCAGTGGTCGAAATCATGAGCAATGTGACAAACCTGATGGAATGCACGGGCCTGTTCAGGTGCCATTCCTCCATGAAAATCAAGGTTGTTGCCTGACAAAGGATGAGTGTCGGAAATAGCCCAACAACTGAAAAAAAGGACCTTTCAATCTGTGGTATAGCGTGAACTGGCTCACGAGAAGGACCTCCCCTTCGACTCCCTGCACGTCTCTCTTCCACATCTTGCCATCCTCTGCCGAAAAAAACTTCGTGTTGAGCAACTTTCGGCACCTGAATAGATCGTAAATCAGAATGCAAGGCAAGCAATCGCCCACATGTACTCCGAGTCCGCAGCGGAATCGGTGGGACTGTAACCAACGAGCACAAGGATACCTGTTGCTCAATGAGATTCAAGCAGTTCAATGGGCAATGACACCATGACGGATCGAGGAGATTAGCTCTTCTCCCACAGTAACACTTGCACTCTCCACACGTTGCACAATGGCGCGCATCCCCGCCGGTTCGGGCGACCAGGTCAATGCACGTTAACCCTAGCTAGGGTTAATACCGGTAGTCAGGCACTAGCTAGCAATTTAATAGCAAATAAATATGTGTCTTAGTAGGGCCCCTTAGGGACCCTGTGGTCCCTGTCAAATGGGCACCCTGTCAAAAGCTGACTTGAAACTGGGAAACTACGCAAACTGAAGGGTCGCGAGAACATGGTGTTGGAGGCTCTTGGTGCGTTCTTCTACCCCCCGGGCAACGCTGTGCCGGGCACCCCGGCTTTCATTTACAACTACCCTCCCGGTTTCAACCCCAATGCTCCTGGACAGTCCGTGTTCTACGGCCAGCAGGGTTCCCCTTCGTCCTCCGTGCGTTCTTTGTTTCTTAGATTCTTGCTGTCACTTCCTGGCTCCGCCAAATTCGTTGTCTGTGCCATGTTGCCGCTCTCGTAACCCACTTCTGCAGGCTTTCATCTACACCTACCCCCCGGGATTCCAGGCTGGCGGTGGTAGCGTGTACTACCCCCCGACTTGGTATGGATGCCCCAAAATGTGATATTTTCTCACCTGGGCGCCAGGTCTCCTCCCTAAAAAAAGAGCAGAAGGGTTCTTATGGAGATTCATCTGGTACCAGTAAAAAAGGCGATACATTTATCTTTATTTTCTTGGTCTGGAGTTGGCTTCCGTGAGGAAAATTCGAGGCGTCCCGACTCGTGGGAGCTCGTGAGCCTGAGAATTTCAATCTGCCTACCGAGGCAAGGTCAGCAAGGAGATACGAGAGGTACTGGTCAGCCTTAGATTCTGTCGCTGTTTCCATTGTGTCAAATTGTGTTCGAGGGGCCACCGACCGATCGTACGAGCCTGCATCGGGCGTCGGAGGGGCTTCGGATTTCATACACACGCGTCATAGCTGGCAGCTGACACACGTGTTGTGAGTTGATGAAAGAGAATAGAAACGTTGGAAGTTCCTCGTTGTTGTTACACCTGGGCGAGCGGAGCTGTTTGGACGTGTGCTGTTGTGGCCAAACCGAGCTTTTGCCGAATTTGATCATCTGCAAGGTGAAAAGGAGATGTCAAAGCATGGGAGGTTTTGGTTGGTCCTTATGACGTTTTCGGCAACAGCAGAGAATTACTCGAGTCACAGGATCGATCGGGAAAAATAAAAAGCAAGTGCACACGGGCTTTTGAGGGACGAGGCGCTTGTGGACTTTGTTGTTCATTTACTTTTAGTCGATCCGTCCCGTTGATCCTTCGGGGTCGGGCTGGAACACCGCCGGATGGAGCTGATAGCACCCGGAACTCCCTCAGTCTGCAACACCGCGTCAGCTCGTACAACACACACACGCGCGCACGCGCGCGCACACCCACCACCACCACACACACCACACCACACCACACCACACCACACCACACACACATCACACACACACACACACACACACACACACACACACCACACACACACACGCGCGCGCGCGCACGCATGGAAGAGCAGAAGGGAGGAACGGGCAAGCAAGATGAGGATCCTGTGTGCAGTCGCAAGTCGGGATCCCGCAGCCGCAGTTGAGAGAGACACACACAAGGCGAGAGGGAGACACACAGTTCTGATGCCGGGGGGGCTCACACAGTGCTGACGGCGAGACACACACACACACACTTCTGACGGCGGGAGAGATACACACGTTCTGACGGCGAGAGAGATACACACAGCTCTGATGGCGAGAGAGACACAGTCTGACGGCGGGGTTCTGATGGCGAGAGAGAGGGGTACTCACAGTTCTGATGGCGAGAGAGAGACACACGCAGTTTTGATGGCGAGGGAGATACACACACAGTCCTGACGGCGAGGGAGATACACACGCTCTGACGGTGAGAGAGCTACGCACGTTGTGACGGCGAGAGAGAGACACACACACACAGTTCTGACGGCGGGAGAGATACACACGTTCTAGAAAGACACACACACAGTTCTGAAGGCGAGAGAGACACACACAGTTCTGACGGAGAGAGAGAGAG
>QUTJ01031713.1:0-15592 GCA_003573635.1 Goniomonas avonlea | reverse complement strand
CACCTGTTCCCTCCTGTGACCTTTCTCCCAGAGACACCAACACGGATGGCTATGGACCCCGGACCTACTGGCTCCTCCACTATCAAACATAACGGCTATGGACCCCGGACCTACCGGCTCCTTAAATATCCTGGCATCACGGCTACACGCCGACGCCGACGCCGACTGTGTCGCAGTTGATTATGAAAAGCCACAATCCGATCGATCTGGGACCTTCGTTCCACATAATTATGCTTGCGACTGTGGTGCAATTGATCAAGAAAACCCACGACCCAAGAAAACCCAACCGCGACCGTTCCATGTTCCTAAAAACTCCTCTTGACTCCCGAACTGCGGAACGCTCACTGTTTTTGGGAGTCGAACGGCAAGAGGCAGGCACACACACACATGCCGATCAGGCATATTTTTCCACTTTTAGGAGGTAAACGTGCGGATACCCCTGGGAGATTTGCTCGAGGTGGATCTCAACTCACGAACGCTGATCCAGTCATCCAATTCGCAGTATCAACTCAACCGACGCGCGCGTGCACGCACGGATTTTTCGTGGTCTAGAGACCAACGGCTGTGACCAAACTTCGGCGTCACAATCAGGGCGAGCTGGTTCTGGATGTTTCCTGGCTCATTGAACGCGGACGTCACGATACAACATTTTATTTTATTCTCATTCTCACCGACCGCTATCCAATCCCCCACGCATTCAGTTGGGTTTGACAGAAACACACAGAGAGAGAGAGAGAGAAGTGAGTGAGTGAGTGTGTGTGTGTGTGAGAGAGAGAGTATTCAAGCACCTAGGAAACTGCAGCAGCCACAGATCCGTAGATCTGCCTAGAGCAAGAGAAGAGAGAAGAGAAAAGAAGAGCGAGGACGGGCAAGCAGACAGACAGACAGACAGACAGACAGACAGACAGACAGACAGACAGACAGACAGAGTCAAAGAACCAACTCGTTTCAGAGCCTCAGTGCGTCACCCCCCCCCTCGACTTTCAGCTGATTCAGTTGGGTTTGAGAGAGCCAAGAGTGAAAGCGAGCGAGAGCGAGCGAGCGAGCGAGAGAGAGAGAGAGAGAGAGAGAGAGAGAGAGAGAGAGAGAGAGAGAGAGAGAGAGATGACAGGCAGGCAGACACAGGTGGACATAGACACAGACAGACAGACAAACAGACAGACAAGAACCAACTCGTCCCCCCCCGTCTCGACCCCCTCCCTTGGCGCATCGGTATCTTGCCCACCAGTAGGTGGTTACAATAGTCTCTCTCGCTCAGTCTCACACTGATGGCATACCGACCACCGTTGCAGTGCCTCCGAGAATTTTGGGATTTCGGCTCCCCAGCGCGATAGCGGGACGACATCTCGTTGGCAGCGACACGTTAATGAGTAAACGAACTCAATTTCACAAAACTGTGTCGCCAACTTAAGGAATTAGAAGCTGAACTTACGACTGGAAATCTATGATGCAGCCTTGACGAGCACCCCTGTGGTGAAGTGTTATGTGGGGAGTGTGAGACTCCCAGAGTGAGACTCCGTAAAACCAACCTGAAGGGAGCGTGATGGTGCTTTCGTCCCCCTGAGAGTGAAACCAGCATGCCATCTGGACCGCGGACGAAATGGTGTTTGGTTCGGTCCACAAAAACTCCGAGTCTTCACTTGGTGCAACAGAGGCTGGATTGTCCAATGGCTCAAAACTTGCCTTTTCTCGCAATCTCACCAGAGCCACCCCCAATCGACGGAGCTCCATGTCCACCTGCACCAACGTTCAATGGGGGCAAAATCATAATTTCCCTAAGAGAGAGATGAACGTAGAAAAGAGCATAGAGTGCGTGACCTGGACAATCGAAAGACTGTAGCGGCCACTGGAAAAGACCTCGAGAGTATATTTTCGTTTTCCATTCAGAACAATGCTTGGCTGGAAGCAGCCACCGCCATGGTAGTAGCCATAAAAACCTGGGAAACAAGAGTGAGGACGAGGCAACTTCAATCACAGGGTCTGACCTGGGTCGTGGGCAAGCACAAAGTCACGCGATAAATGGGGGATGAAATCGTTGCCCACATTCACCACCCCAAAGGCCATAGCCCACTGTATCTTGTGCGTTTCGCAGAACAAAGTGCAGCTCGTTGTGATGACGTCCGACGCGAGGGCACCAGCCGAGCGCCCACTAGCACGCACACGGTAGCTCCCGTTTTCTCGAGCTGAGATTTCAAGGTTTGGGTTCGCTTTAAAAGCAGGGTGAGTGGAAACACCTTTGGCAATTTCCGGCTTTCCTGAGGCCTCATGCTCATCCTGCCGAGACTGGGCCATTGCCTTGCGGGTCTCATAAGCGTTTATAAGTTGAATAACTTGAATTACCAGTACCGGTAAGTTTCATTCGGAAACTCGGGTGCCATAAATGAATAACAGCATAATAAATTGTATGAGCTTGCTAGCTACTTCAGTTCCGACTCTTCCGAATCGCGCTGCCGCTTGTGTCTCCACCGTGGCTTCTTGAGCCTGGGCTTCTTGTGTCGAACAAACATGCCTGGTGAGTTGGGAAGCTCAGTGTGCATGAAAGACTCATGGATGTCAGACTATCACCATCTTCTCCCTCCATGCTGGAAAGAAACAGTGGTTCGTTGGCTCAAAGAGGTGGGCGCTCGTTGACCACGACGCGCGCCTGACACGACACAGGACATTCCTTCTTTTGATTATGGTGGTTTCGTTGTGGGCGAAAGACAGGTGGAGGCCAAGCTGCTGGGGAAAACTGTTGGCGTGCTGTGCGGGAAGCCGTTTTTGAATGGTGTGCTCATCGCTCATAGCCGTAATCGCCGCTGACAGTGCAGCAGCAATCTTTGAGTCTCTAGAATGCACCGTTGAATGGCACGCTGACGAAGGTGTCAATTTCGAAAAGGGAACGCACCTTGCGACAGTCACGGGTCCGTGGCTCTGCACGTGCCAATGAACTCGATCTCATGTGGTGAACTGCAGGAGCAGCCCGGAACGTGTTGATGGGAGAGCGCACCGCGCTCGAAGTGATGGTCCGTTCAACATCAATTGCGACACACGCGCGAAAGTTTCTTTTACTTGCTCAAGAACACAAGTGGCAAGGTCGCATTGCAGGTCTGTTCAACATACCGAGGACACTTCTGATTTCTCACCAGGCACCCGCAAAACGGCCCCTGGTCTCCGTTTGTTGGACAAATATTCAATGATTGTCGGGGGTGTGGACACTCATCGGATGGACCTCTCGTCGATGATCATGCTGAAGGACAATCACATTGCCATTGCAGGCAGTGAGTTGCGTTTCAGATTGTAGCAACAGCTCACCCGCCCCGACAAGGTATCACTCGTGCCGTCAAGGAAGCAAAATCTGTTGGTGGTTTTGCATTGAAGGTACTGGAACTCCCGTCCTTCCAATGGAATAACCCCACCACAAGGTTGAGGTCGAGTGTCAAAACGAGGAAGAGGCAGTTGAAGCAGCAAGCGCAGGGGCTGACGTTGTCATGCTTGACAATTTCACAGCTGAAAACTTGAAGGTGCCTCTGATCCATTGTGCGACCCCGCTCACCCAACTCAGGCCTCGTCTGCCCGATTGAAGCAACAGTTCCCGCACCTCTTGATTGAAGGAAGTGGTGGGATTCGTTTTCACACAGTTGCGGATTTCTTTGGACCCGGGGTGGACATCTTGAGTGTTGGTGCCCTGTCGCAGGTTTGTCCGAGGAAACAGATGATTCATATCTGTCTTTCTGCCATATGTCTCTGGCCCCCCATTCAATGACCTCACGCTTCACGCAGTCTCTGGATCCGGTTGACCTGTCCCTCAAGATCACCGCGAGTCAGACACCACTTTAAGACACCACCTTTTAAAGATGCTCACGAGCTTCTGGGTTGAGAACTTCGTATCTTTCATTGCGCATCGGCGTCACGGAGTCTTCGCAACTGGGCAATACAAATTATGTTTCATTATCATGTTGATTGTGGAATTTGTGACAGGTGTCCGTTTCGTAATGTGTTGTTTTTGTCCCTGATGGCTTGGTTGCACATCTGGGATCAACGATCTTTGCAGTGTTCCCTCAAGAGCATTGTTCGAAACTGTTGTTGAAATCGAGCAGTGCAAGTTTGAGGTCGCAGTTGGGTCAGAACGAATTACCAAACCTCCCAACAACAACATGGAAGTCGTGCCGAGAAGGTTCCTCCCATACGCTTGACCCGGGTCAAAATGCCCAACCCTATCCCCGTCCTCATTCTTTTCTCAAATGGCTCGCTGGGTGTTGCTGCTGGCCCTTGCCCTTGCTGTCTGCACTGTGCAAGGGTACTCCTGGCAGGAGGATGGCGAAGTCCAGGATGCCTTTGGCGACTTTGTCAATGACATCGATTCGCATACCGGCCTCGATGAGGCTGAGGAGGCCGATTCCGAGCTCGTCGAGGCGCTCCAGGATAGTGGTGATGCTATCGCGACGACTCTGCTGAGCTGGCATCCCGAGGCTGATTCTCGTGATGGTAAGAGTTCACCAAACGTGTTTACTTTGGAAGCTCTACTCACGCAGGCGTAGTGGATCATGCCGAGGCTCAGGACGAGCATGAGGACGACGAGGTATGCTCGATACCTCCACTGTCTGCGGCTGACATTGGCAGGCGGAGGAGGAGGATGAGGATGAGGACGTTGAGGCGAACCGCATTGGTAACCCTGTGGAAGACACGGAGCCTTTGACAGCTGCTCTCAAGCGTACACCACCGGCTGCCAAGGCAGAGCTCGACGAGTTGAAGCGCCAGAACGTTCAACTGAAGTTTCTTCTCAACCGCGCTGTCCAGACTGAGGAACAGCTCGCCGAGAAGCTTCGCCTCTTCCAGGTCTTGGAACTTGTGACTCTTGTTCGCAAGCTAATACTGATACAGGCCAAGCCGACTTACGGCATGAAGAAGGTTTTCGCTCAGAAGCAAAATAAGGCTGCTGAGGTGTTTGGGGACAAAAAGCCCCTCCATGTGGCCAAGACTAACAAGCCGTGCGTGAATCAGCTTTTGTGGCCCATCTAACCCTTGCATTCAGGTTTAACAAGGTTTTCAATGGGAAGCAGGAGGTGTGTGCGTGTGCGTGTGCGTGTGTCGTTGCCAGGCCTTTCTTGACACTTGCAGCATTTTTGCCGGATAGTGCTCAGAGAATTTTCAGCGCAATGCGTGTGTTAACGTTTGTACCAGGACTTGGAGCAGGAGCCCGTCTTTGCCGAGGACCATGTATGTTTCGATCGCGCTTGTCCATTCGTTTCGTTCCTTTTTCTTCTTTTTCCCCTCTCTCAAGGGAATGTGTGTTACCCTGTCTGATCGCTGTCCAGAACGATGAAGACTCTGAGGAGCCTTCTGCGGAAGAGAGCCTCCAGGAGGCGGAGCGCCTGCACCGTTTCCAGGGCAACGACGAGGGCGAATCCCAGGAGGATGCGTCTCCCGCACCCGAAGCTGCGGCGCCCCAGGCTGAGGTGCTTTATGACTCTGTTAATTCTTCTGAAAAGTCATTGTTCTGATTTGCTCCCATTTCATTTGTGCGAGGACGCCGATCTCAGAGTTTTCCGCTCACGGCACGAGTGGCTTGAGTAACTCTCCTTCAGGAGGACGACGCTGCCGACTTCCAGCTGGAGGATATCACGATGTGAGCAGCACGATTTTGACAGACCGTGGAAGAGCCCAACCATGCGTCTCGCTGTGCAAATCGTTGTGCAATGAATCACTTCATTCCCAGTTCCTGTCTCTCATACATTTCGAATCTGTTTTAATGGATTTACTTAAAGAAAGGGTACACTCCAGCCAGTCCACAGCGAAAATTCGAAACTCTACCTGGTGACATTCCATGGCTGATTGATGAACTGTACACGAAAAGAACAAAGGGCAAAAGTCAGGATATCTTTCGACAACAAGTTGGTTCTCAAGATCACCGATCAACCAAAGGTTGGCCTTCTTCCTGGCTGTAAGCTTGAGAGACCATCGGCGGAAGCCGTGGAAGAGATTTGGAGGCCTCGGGCGGGAGTGTCGGTTTTGGTCACCTCCAGCGGTGCCACCAAAGGATAACCGTCAATAGAGTTTTCAGAGGCTCCACGAAAGAAACGATGGTTTGGAAGTTCAATCATAATGACCTCGACGACATCTGTGCCATAGGCGAAACCGAGGAGTTGCCCACCAAAACAGTTGCCTTCTCGATCAGAAATATTTATGCTGACTCTAGCCCCATGCACAGAGATGCATCCACTCATATTTAACAGTTGATATTTCTGCTTCTGGCCACGAAACGTCCTGAGGTCACGTTCAGTACTGAGAACAACCACGGGGGGACGACCTACCGGACCCAGTAGCCAGGGGGAGATGAGGCCTCCTGATATGAGGTCCGGATGGTTGCGGACGTGAGACACCCAACTGCAGACTGAACAAAGGCCGCTTGAATGCTGTGGTGGCGCACATACGACATCAAAGACGACAGCACGTCCTCTCCCGGCTGGCACAGCACAACATGGGTGGCCATCGAAAAAAGTTTTGTTCGGTTTGGCGGTGACTGATTTTTCCGGATCGTCGCGTGGAGACCCTTGAGGGGTCAAGTCAATCTTAGCGACACACCCCATCGTCAGCTTGACGTCAATTCATTCGCACGTGGTACTTGACTCTATCCAGGTCACCCTTCCTGTGAGTTGTTGCCGACTGAGAACCAAGGACCATGGCTACTGCTGCCGCCGAAGTGAAGCTTTTCAACAGATGGTGAGTGGTTCTTGTCACACAGGCGGTTTCACTGTGAATGCGTTGTTCCTCTTGTGTCCTTTCGGGCTTGCTCTGCGTTGTGGGTCAGGGCTCTTGCATGACAGCGCACGTGTGCAGGTCGTACGAGGACCTCACCGTCCCCGATGTGTCCTTGGTGGTACGTTCAGCGCGTGCTCTGTGTTGGCAATCCAGTGTTGATATTTGTGTTAGGACTACATCGCGGCCAAGGACCGCTATTGTCAGTTCCTGCCCCACTCTGCGGGCCGTTTCTCCAAGAAGCGCTTTAAGAAGGCTCAGTGCCCCATCGTGGAGCGCCTCACGAACTCCCTCATGATGCACGGCCGCAACAACGGCAAGAAGCTGATGGCTGTGCGCATCATCAAGCACACCTTCGAGATCATCAACTTGTTGACAGATGAGAACCCGCTCCAGGTGCATTCGTGTTTCGATCTCACATTTCGTTGCGGTTGCTCACTGGTCTTTCCAGGTCCTGATCAACGCGATCATCTTGGCCTCCCCCCGTGAGGACTCGACTCGCATTGGTTCTGGAGGTGTCGTCCGTCGCCAGGCTGTTGACGTGTCTCCCATGCGCCGCGTGAACCAGTCGATCGCGCTCCTGACCACTGGCGTGCGTCCCGCCTTTTTGAATTCTCTGGTTGTTAGTAACACATTCTACTCAGGCCCGTGAGTCTGCTTTCCGCAACATCAAGACCATTGCGGAGTGCCTCGCTGATGAGATCATCAACGCCGCCAAGGTGTGTTTGAATTACTGTGCATGTTGCCAATGCTCATATTTGCTTCAGGGCTCTTCCAACTCCTTCGCCATCAAGAAGAAGGACGAGATTGAGCGCATTGCCAAGGCTAACCGTTGATGCGTCGTTGCTCTGGCAACGTACTGTGGTCCCATCTCTCTCGGCTTTCCTTTGTCGGCATCTGCTCTCAGTAAAGAGCTGTGTCGGCACTCTTTGTTCTTCTTCATCTTCTAGATAGATTGTTTTAGCTGAGTTGCTCTGGTTGAGAAACAACATAGTCCATTGCATGTACTTTCGATTTTGCCACACAGCAGTAATCAAATCGCCCGATAACCGACCCCCAAGCGATGTGTCCTGATGATCTTTCAACCTGTATACTCTCATCAGTGACGAGGAAGAGTGGTTAGCATCTTGACAACCGCATCCTCACAGCGAACGCCGCTCGGCTCATCCCTTGCAAAACATGTACACAAATCCGCAGCAGTCCAAACATCACAAAGAACTATCTGAGCTCTGCCATCCGTATGCTCGCGGCTCCATACAAAGCCGACAATAATCTCGTGCAAGATGGAGTCCAAACGGTACCGAAGAACTCGAATCGGTTCAGATCCCATCAATATGTTCCGTCCTCAAAGACGACAATCTCGAGTCTCAAATGGATCTGTGCGAGGTGTTCACTGTACCCTGGGCCTACTCGGGGTGAATGATTCACCAGGTGGATTGACAGCAAGTCAGCTGAGTTCTTGCACCGACCAAATGAAGACAAGAGAAAGATGAACTCAGGAGTGAAATTGCTCACCCCCAGCGGCCCCTTCCACTCATCAGTTTTTCAATAGACCGAGTGGCCCTGTGTGTGGGTGAGTGATTGAGTGAGTGAGTGAGTGAGTGTGTCTGTGTCTGTGTCTGTGTCTGTGTCTGTGTCTGTGTGTCTGTGTGTCTGTGTGTCTGTGTGTGTCTGTGTGTGTCTGGGCGTGCGTGCGTGCGTGTGTCTGTGTGTCTGTGTGTCTGTGTGTCTGTGTGTCTGTGTGTCTGTGTGTCTTTTTGTGTGTGTGAGAGAGAGAGAGAGGATTCAAGCCATTAGAGAGAGAGAGAGAGAGAGAGAGAGAGAGAGAGAGAGAGAGAGGATTCAAGCCATTCAGGAACCGCTGAGCGGCCACAAACCCGTGAGGGCCTGCCTGAAGGCTTAAGAGAGAAGAGGAGAGGAGACACACACACACACACACAGAGAGAGAGAGAGAGAGAGGATTCAAGCCAGAGAGAGAGACACACACACACACACACACACACAGATGATGGGAGGAAGTTGTGTGTGTGTCCTACTCGTACTCTGGTAGCGGCGCGGGCAGGTCTCGAGAGAGAGAGTTTATTCAAGCATCCTGGAAACCCGAGAGAGAGACACTGAGGGAGTAAGGGAGGTCGGGGCTGTCGTGGAGTCGGTGGTGTCGGCGGTACTGCTGCCTCAGCGAGCAAGACAGAGCAAGCAAATCTATGATCTATCTGCAGGGGTCCGAGCTGTAGCTAGCGAGCTCGCCTTAGCTAGCTACAGTTGTACGCCGTGTACGGATACTACGGAAGAATATTTTTTTCGAGCACGCGGCGTTTCGGGAACTACAATGGTCGCCCGTAACAGATGTTTGATCCGCTTCGCCGGTTCTGGGGTTAGGGTTTCCACCGGGAGGGCGATGAGCGGCCAAACACCCGTCGCTCGAAAATGGTGAAAGCTCTGTCAGACTGTCACACGCCGGTTCTGACAAGCCCCGTAACTGAAACGTCAAATTTCCCGGATTTTTCGTAGTCAATGCAGGAGTGGTGTTCCGATTCTGCGGTCGTTTGCGACGATAGCCGTATCTAAGTTGGTTTTCATATGTCGAACGGGGGGGCACGCTGGAGAGCTCGTCTAGGTGTGATGCCAGGAGTTTCTTGGTGAAAAAGGATGAAGGCGCCCGCTATTTCCGTCTTGGTGACGGTTTTGGTTTTGTCTTTCCCACAACTGGCTACGCCGAAAAGCGGTATTTATTTTTGGGCTGGGTCTGACAGCAGAGGCGACTCAAGTGACGGTGATATTGGCACGAACATTCAGTTCAGGGAGCCTTACGCACTGAGTGTCACAAAGGACTACGTGTACGTTGCTGACAGAAGGAACAGCAAAATCCGGCGTGTCACAATCAGCAACATTGAAAACACCGACGTTGTGGATAACAATGCTGACCGGACCGAGGGAGTCGTCGCTCATCGCTACTCTAACTACTTATTTTTTGCTCAAACCAACAATGATCGTGTGAAAGTGGTTTCAGATACCACAGCTAATCCCACATGGGGATCTTCCACTATTGCCGACTCAAGCAGAAACGGTCCGGTTGGTGGGTGTGCAGGGGGCACGAATCTCTACTGGTGTTTCGAATTCGACGACAGGGTTTATCAGTATGCCACTCTGGCCAACGGCGCTGCCTCGGGGGGCACTAGAATTGCCAATGGTGCCAATTTTGATCGGCCTCAAGGGTGTGCGTGTACTTTTGACGAAACGCACTTGTATATCGCGAACAGAAACCGGGACTGTATTGTGCGAGTTACCAACCCCGGGCAGGGGTCGGAGTCCTACACTGATTTTGCCGGAAGGTCTGGTACTGGCGGTTCCACTGATAGAGTGACGGCGACAGATGCCAGGTTTAACAACCCGTGGAGTGTAACTTTAGCGCCCGACGAGCGCACACTCTGGGTTGCTGACTACGGTAACAGCGCACTCCGGCGCATCGATCTGACCAGCAATTTTGTCATGCAAGTGGCGGGCGGGTCGGGAACCTCTTATGTCCAAGGTCTTTGGTTTGATGTTCCTCTCGTTGGAATTCGCGATCTGGAGTTTTCACCGGACGGTGCTTACCTGTACGTTGCCTGCTTCAACAATGACAACAGGCATGAAGTTCGCAAACTCTATATGCCAATTGTGAGCTCGCCCACTCGGACAAACGGGCCAACCACCGGGGCCGCCAGTGTCACTATTATCGGTTATAACTTTCACAATGTTTATGGCGAAGTCACTGCCACTACTCGCGCGGGAGGCACCTCTTGTCAGGCCTCCGTGTGGGAATCAGACTCCTCTGTAAGATGCAAGGTCGACGGCTGGGCCCCCCGCCAGCTTGATATACGGCTGACCGTGTTCTGGTTCCCGAACACACTGACTGCATCCTACTCATACGACAAGTTTGCTGGCGTGAGCTCGGTCGCTCGCACCAACATCCACGGCACTGGGGCACAGTCGGTGACGGTTGTGGGCGGCAACTATGAGCGCGCCCTGCTTTCCCCTCGCCTCGTCCGCCTCGGCCACACTTCTGTGGCTGCCACACGCTGGGTCTCGGACACTGCTGTGAGAGCGCGGAGTGTGTGGGGCGATTTCAAGTCGCTTCGTGCTAGTGTCACGTACCTTCGGGACCGTGCCACTGCGAGCCAGGCTCTGACGTACGGTAGCATTCACCTCAGCAGCCACTCACGGGGCAACTGCCCCAGCACGGGAACCACTCTTGTCACTGTTCTCGGGACCAATTTTGCCCCGTACAGCGGAGGGGCTCGTCTGGGTGGGACCCAGGGGATGAGTACACAGTGGACGTCCAACTCCGCGGTGCGCGTCAAGTCCTCTGGTGGTACTTCCTCTGCTGCACTCACGTCTACTGCAACAAACAAAATTACTGGCAGTCTGTCGCAGGCAGTCACCTTCGATTCTGGCGTGGCCTCTTCCACGTCCGCCCGCAACTTTCCTGCCACCGCGTCTGCCAGCGTGACCGTGGTTGGGTCAAACCTGGCTCGTTACTCACCGCGTGCCCGGCTAGGCGGGAGTGGCAGCGCGGCCTCCACTTGGGTGTCGTCCAGCGCTCTCGTCTGTCGACCAGCCGGGGCCGATCGTCGCTTGTCCAACCTGGCCGCGACGCTAACCGTAAAGCTTGGCTCCCTCACATCCGTGGTCACCGCGGACGTCAACTCTCCGTCGAGCCTGGTCCGCACTAACCTGGCGACAACCGGTGCTGCCACTGTCACTGTGGTCGGGACCAACCACAGACCCAGCTCCTCGAGCAACCGGGCCGGAGTCGGCAGTACGGGTAGCGCAGCAACGCTCTGGACATCTGACTCCGCGCTGCTGGCCAAAGCGCCGGGTGGCTGGCAGTCAGGGCTTCGCGTCGGCGTCACCGCAGGGGTCCTACAACCCTCGGCGCGGGTCGGCACCCTCACGACCAGCTCGAGTTTCGGCCACCCTGTTGTGGTGAGCACCGCGAGGGTCAACCTGCCCGGCACTGGCGCGACCTTTGTGACTGTCGTGGGCACCAATTTCGGTGTCCTCCTGACTTCTGCTGCCCGGCTTCGAGCCAGCAGCAGCGAGACGACTCTGTGGGTATCCGACTCCTCGCTCCGCGGCGCGGCGTTTGCGGGGGGCGGCGCGGGGTCGTCCTCCACTGCGGCGACCGCTGCTCGGCTGGTCGGCTCTATATCGAACGGGTTGACCTACGAAGACTTGCGTGCGTTGACAACCATGGTTCGTGTGAATCTTCCGACGACAGGAGCCCAGAGCGTTACTGTGCTGGGCAGTGTGGTTGGGGCGCCGTACCCATCGCAGAGACTGCGGATGGGTCGGACCGGCGCGGCTGTGTCAGTGTGGCACTCAGAGACGCGGCTGACGTGCAAACCAACGGGCTCCCTTGCCTCGCTGATGGGCGTCGCCGTGACCGCGGGGCTGTCTCGCGTCGGGTCGCTCGCTCAAGCGTGGACCACTGACCTCCAGACCACCAGCATCTCGCCCATGAACGGCCCCGGCACCGGGTCAACGTCCGTGACTGTCGTGGGCTCAAACCTCGTCGGGGCTGACCAGTCCTGGGCGTCAAGGCTAGGCGGCACGGCGCCTGCTGCGACCACCTGGCGCTCAGACACGCACCTTCAGTGCAAGTCCATGGCGGGGGTGGCTCCCTTACGGTCAGTCGCCTCCACCGCGAGTCTCGCTAGCTCGACACTCTCTTCCACTGCGACGTTTGATGCCCCGTGGCTGTCATGCACAAACACGGCCGGGACTGGTTCGGCCAGCGTCACGGTTGTTGGGACCGGCATGGCTCGAGCGGATTTCAGCTCGTGGGTCCGGACAGGTAGGACCAGCAGCGAAGCGACCGCCTGGGTGTCAGACAGCAGCGTTCTGTGCCGAGCAACGCACGGTGTCACATCTGTCAGGGTGACAGCCTCCGCCATCAACGCGCACGCCGACACCCTTCTGGCTGTGTTTACCTGGGACTCGTCCGTAATGGCCACCGTCAGCCGCCCAAACCAGCTCGCAACCGGCGGTGTGAGCGTCACGGTGGTAGGAACCAACACCGGAGCGACCGACAGTAGTCGTCGCGCCCGTGTTGGTCGCTCTGGGTGCGCGGTGACCAGTTGGCAGTCGGAGTCCACACTCACTGGCAAGACCGTCGTTGGCTCTGGCCGTTGCCTGGCTGTCGCTGTCAGCGCTCGTGGACTGACAAGATCTCTCACGTCCGCTCTCTCGTACAACAATGCTGCCATCAGCAGCGTCACCGGGACCAACGTGGCCACTACTGGCTCCATGAGCGTCACAGTGGTGGGCAGCAACTTCTGGCCCACTCGCAGCCTAGCCGCGAGGGTCGAGGGCTCAGGTTGCGCCAGCACCCTGTGGGTTTCGGACTCCGCGCTTGCAGTCAAGCCGCTCGCTGTGGGTCCTGGGCCAGCCAGATCACTAGGTGTCACTGCAATGCAAGAAAGAGGGACTCTGGCAAACATGCTGTCGGCCAGCTCCCTCCTGTTGAGTAGCGTCCTCAAGTCCAATGCGGCCACCACGGGCGCGGCGAGCGTAACGGTGGTGGGCTCGAACATCGGCAGTGCGGAGTACAGCTCGCGGGCGCGGTTTGGCGGGAGTGGCTGCGCTGCGTCGGTGTGGAATTCCGAGACGGCTGTGCTGTGCAGAGCAGCTCACGGACTCGCGCGTGCCGCGGGTGCCGCGGGCACGACTGCAAGGCAGGCGGCCTCCATCGTGTCCAGTCTGTCCTTCGACAGGCTGAGCGTGAGCTCCTTGGCAACGTCCAACGTTGCCGCCACGGGTGCCCTGAGTGTGACAGTCGTCGGGTCGAACGTTGGCGTCGCGAGTGGGTCGCCCCGAGGTCGCGCCGGCGGCACCGCTGTCGAGCTCACCCAGTGGGTGGCTGAGACGGCGGTCGTCTGTAAGGGAGCGCACGGGCTCGGCACTGCCTCGCGGGCCGCTGCAACTGTTGCAGCGCGGGTCCACTCTCTGCTGGCTGCCACAACGTACGACACGCTGACAACAAGCTCTGCCGTGCGCGCGAATCTTGCGGCCACTGCCTCCATGAGCGTCACTGTTGTCGGCTCAAACGTCGGCGAGTCCGACAACTCGGCCCGCGGCCGTGTTCGCGGCAGTGGCTGCGAGATGACGGCATGGCTGTCGTCCTCGGGTGTGCAGTGCAAGGCTGGAACCGGAATCCGGACCGCGGGAGCGCTTGCCGCCACCCTCGGGGCCCGAACCAGCACGCTTGCATCGAGCGTGACGTTCGACAAGCTGGTGGCCAGCTCGGTTGTGCGCTGCAACGGCGCGACCACTGGGTCGACGAGCGTGACTGTTGTTGGCTCAAACCTGGGTTCGGTGGACCGGTCAGCGCGGGGGCGAATCGGAGGCAGCGGGGGCGCGTCGACTGTGTGGGTGTCGTCGTCTGCTGTCGTGTGTAAGGACAGCAGCGGGTCGCGGGTCGCCACAAGCGCCAAGGCGACGGCTGCGCTGCTGGTTTCGACCCTGGCGTCGTTGTGGAGCTTCGACTCCGGCGCACCCGTCGTCAGCTCCCTCGTGCGCTCCAACGGCGCTGCGACGGGGGCCACCAGCGTCACCATCGTCGGGTCTAACGTTCGCGTGTTTGACCCGTCTCTCAACCTTCGTGTCGGCGCGAGCGGCGTGCAGGCGACTGTGTGGGCGTCAGCCACGACCGTCACCGCCAAGTCCACGTCTGGCCGCGACACGGCGTGCACAGCCTCGCTTACGGTCGACGTCCAGCCTGGCACTTTGCTCTCGAGCTTGTCGGTCGACGCCGTTGCGCCGAGTTCGGTGACGCAGGCCAACCTCCCCCTGACCGGGTCAGCGAGCGTGACCGTGGTGGGGTCAAGCGTCGGTCACGCCGACCTCTCCTCGCGCTGGCGTGTGGGAGGGACGGGGTTGGCGGCAACGAGATGGACCGCCGACTCCTCTCTTCGCTGTCGGAGCGGCGATGGCGTGTCGAGCGGGCGCACCCTGTCGGCGTCTGCGGGCGCTTACAGAACATCGGTCGACGCCGTGTCCTACAACATCGCTCCGCCAGTCTTGAGCTCTGTTACGGTGTCCAACGGTGCAAAAACGGGCGCTGCCAGCGTGACAGTGGTGGGCACCAACTTTGCGATGTACAGCGCCTCGGCGCGCGGTCGCCTCGCGGGGAGTGGGTGCGCAGCGACAGAATGGGGCTCGATGACCACAATGCTCTGCAAAAGCGGCGCCGGGACTCAGCCCATAGCTGGACTGGCCGCCTCGGTGTGGTCGAATGCCGGCACGCTGGCAACTGCCTGGTCCTTCACGGCCAAACCGGTCCCGAGCTCGTTCGTGCTCGCCAATGCCGCGGCGACTGGCGCACTGAGTGTGACCGTTGTTGGCACCAACGTTGGACAGGCGACGTCGTCACGCGGCCGACTTGGCGCGAGTGCATGCGTTAGCACTGTCTGGGTCTCGGATTCGTCGGTGCAGTGCAAGGGCGCAGCAGCGGTCGCAAGTCGAGCCGTGGTCCTCACGGCCGGCACGCATTCCCGAACAGCTGCGAGCAGCCTCACCTGTGACGGGCTCGCCTTGAGCTCGCTCACGGCCTCCAACGGCGCGACCACAAGCTCTGTGAGCGTCACAGTCGTTGGGTCCAACTTGGGTGGGTCCGACTACTCCACACGGGGCCGTGTGGGCCAGACCGCGTTGGAGATCACCGCCTGGGCGTCGCAATCCGCCCTTCAGTGCAAGACCGTCTCCGGAACGCTCGCAGGCCGCTCGCTCGCAGGAACTGTCGCCGCCAGCCTGGGCAGCCTGGCCTCAGGGTTCACGCATGACGCCTCGCTGGTCCCCGCGAGCTCCCTGGTCC